>CAUYQV010146725.1:0-16863 GCA_963574575.1 Galagoides demidoff
ATCAACACAGCCTTCATGTCATTTTCTCAGTTATTGTTTTAAAACGTTCTGATTCTACTCTTAGAGAGATTCACTTGTACCCCTGTAAGATAAACCTCAAAAATGGTCCCTCCAATCCCCCTCCCTCCACCCATTCCCCCCTTCTTTCTCCCTCCCCCCTGCCCACATTCTTAGGCTATTTGGTTATAGCTTTCATATAAAAGGTACAAATTAGTTTCATAATAGGGGTGTGTACATTGGATACTTTTTCCTCCATTCTTGTGATACTTTGCTCACTGCCAGTTTTTATATCAGTTTTTTGAGAAATATGAAGATATGGTGGCCAAGTAAATGTCAGACCCTGAGGCCAGTGCACCAAAATGACGACTGAAACTATGATATAGGAAAGAAGGAGTGAAGTTGGAAAGTAAAGATATAAGGAGGAGATGATATGATAGAAATACATACACTGTATCCAAATCCTTCCAGGGAAATATGCTATATATATATATATATACACACACATATAACATACACTGTATTTTAGAAAGGGACCCAAAATGAAATGTGTGATTGTAAATTTATAACATTAAGGGGCAGGCATGGTACTCACAGCTGTAATCCCAGCACTTGGGAGGCTGAGGTGGATGGATCACCTGAGCTCACGAGTTTCAATACTAGCCTGAGCAAGAGCAGCTCCTCATCTCAAAAAAATAGCTAGGCGTGTGGCGGGTACCTGTAGTCCCAGCTACTTGGGGGGCTGAGGCAAGAGAATCGTGTAAGCCCAAGAGTTAGAGGTTGCTGTGAGCTATGACAGCTATGTAGAGAGACATGGCACTCTACCAAGGGTGACAAAGTGAGACTCTGTCTCAAAAATAAATGAATAAATAAATACATATTTATAACATTAGAAATGGTAGAAGGAAAGAACTAGCTATTAAAAAATAAGTTTAAACCATTCTGGCTTTCAGTTAAAGTTTTTTGTTTTACATTTATTTGGGTAGAATTTAATATTTTGTAAGGAATTTTCAAAAGAAACCATAACTGTACTATTAATATAAATGCAAAGCACTTTATGTTGATTTGCAGGACTTGAATAGTATTGCCAGCTGTGCCTCCCCTGGTGGCTTCAGCCTTCTATCATTTCAGACGCCCAGGCATCAAAGCAAGGAAGACAACTTTCTTAGTACCATCTGGCTACACCTCAGAGTAGCAGTTCATTTCCTTTGAGACCATTCTTGACAATAATAATTGGCTTAGATTAGGAGAAAAAATGATGTAGGTGCTTATCTCTGAGAGGGGCCTCCCATATAAAGCTTTCTTTCCTAAATTATTTTTTTCCCTTTGGGGTTCTATTACATTTTATTTATTCTTTCCATTGTCATTCATACTCTTAAAGCCTGTCTTAACTCTGTTATTATAAGGAATTCTTACAAAGGAGAATTTAAATCTCAGTTCAAGAGACCAGTCCTTATTTAGATGAGAACCTTGAAGATTAACATTTATACAGGAAATTCATAATCCATAAGTTTAATGACTTTTTACAAAGTGAATGTACTGTGTTTTACAACCTAGATCAAGAAATAGTATATTACCCCCCCCCCCAGATTCCTTTATGCTTCCTTTTAGCCACTACCTAAACCCTGAATTATTACCACAACCTGACTTCTGACATCAAAGATAACTTGGGCTTATTTTTGAAATTTATATAAATGGAATCTTATAGCATGTATTCTTTTGTATCTATCTGTCTTTGTGCTTAACATTGTGTTTCTGAGATTCATCCATGTTGTTAAATTTTTACAGAATTTATCTGATGAATATATCATTACTTAGTTATTATATTGATGATAATATAATAGTTTTGCTTCTTACAAAAAGTATTATAGCTGTTATACTTCTCTTTTAAGCACATATGTAATTATTTCTTTTGGTTTATACTTAAGAGTGGAATTGCTGAGTCATTAGATATGTGTGTGTATTACTGCCAGTTTTCCAAAGTGGTAGTTTATACTCCCACCAATGATATGCAAGAGTTTGAGTTTGAACATAGACCCTTACTTTTAGTCATATTCCTGGGATAGAAATCTGATTGGCCCAGCTTGAAGCTGCTATCTGGTCAATAATAATGAGGAGAGGACTTGGAGTTCCATAGTTACAGACATGGTTTGGGTTTTTCCACTGCTATTGTAGGTGCAAATAGGGGCAGTTTTTAGAAATTAGAAGATTATATGAACTGGGAAGAGACCCTAAAAGGTTTCAGTCACGTGTATACAAATTAGATGCTTAAGAAGATGCTCTGGATTGGAGATACAGCTTCAAGTCATCAGCAAAGTAATGTAGTTGAAGTCATGTGACTCAGTGAGTTTGCCCAAGGAGATTTCTTACATGAGAGAGTATAACCCAGGCGTCCTCAAACTACCCCCTGCCAGCCACATGCAGCACGCCTAAGACATTTATCCAGCCCGCCCGGTGTTTTTGCCGCCGCTGCCTGTCCTGCTTAGCAGCCAACTCATCCTGGGACCCACAGTCCAGCCCTCCAATGGCCTGAGGCACAGTGAACTGGCCCCCTGTTTAAAAAGTTTGAGGACCAAGAAGATATAATCAGAAATCCAAGGAAATGTTATATCACAGAAGCCAAAAAAAGAGATTGTTTCAAGGAGGAAAGAGTGATCAAAAGAAGTAATTGCTTCTACAAGGTCAATAAGTAAAACTAAAAGTTTTCATGTTATCTAGAGACAAGTGAGCCAGCCTTCTGAGAATAGTTTTAGTGAAATGATAGGGCAGAAGCCAGATTGCAATGGGTAAAGAATGTGTGAAATGTGAGGAGGTAGAGATAACAAATGTCACCAAACCTTTCAAGTCACTTAGAACTAAGGAAGAAGAGAGGATGGGCATAGAAAGTGGGTAATCAGAAAGAGGAAAGGCTTGAGCAGGTTTATCTGCTGATGAGAAAGATCTGATTGAGGAAATATACAGAAAAGTAAGGTCTCTAGGGAGGGAATGTAATCCCAAGGTCAGGGGAAATTCATTAGATGTAGGGAAACACAGAAAGACTTCTTCCAATATAAGAAAGCAGGAAAGGATGGCTGGTTTGGTGGCAGTTTAAATGACTTTGCTCACTCAGCACATAGTAGGTAATCCACAAATATTAGCTGAAATTATTGTTGACTGAATGACTTTATATGTTAGAGATAATGAAGGTTCAGTTCTAGACCACTGTAATAAAACAATTATCAATAAAGTGAGTAACAGGTGGTGCCTGTGGCTCAGTGAGTAGGACGCTGGCCCCATATACCCAGCCCCAGCCAAACTGCAACAAAATTAGCCGGGCATTGTGACGGGTGCCTATAGTCCTAGCTACTTGGGAGGCTGAGGCAAGAGAATCGCTTAAGCCCAAGAGTTGGAGGTTGCTGTGAGCTATGATATTACGGCACTCTACTGAGGGCAACATAGACTCTGTTTCAAAAAATAAAAATAAAAATAAAAAGTTGCTTCACAGGTTCTGGCAGAGTGCTGAAAGTATAGTTTTGTTGGTAGGGTTAAGGGGGTCCAATTTGCACTTGTTCTTTAGGAATGTCCCAGCCATCTCTTTTGTGGCCAGTTCACATTAGATTCCCAGACCTTTCCCAGAGAACTATGAGTGGTGTCTACTGAGGTCGACAAAGTTAAGACTCTGTCTATAAAAAAAAAAAAAAAAGAATAAAGTGAGTCACAAATTTTTTGGTTTCCCAATGCACATAAAAGTTAATATTTACACTAACTTGCACTTAATAGTGTGTAATAGCATTATGTCTAAATTATCAATGTATCTACCTTAAATAAAAACACCTCATTTCTTAAAAAGGCTAATGATCATCTGCGCCTTCACTAAGTCATAATCTTTTTGCTGGTGGAGGGTCTTGCCTCATGTTGATAGCTACTGACCAGTTATAGTGGTGTTTGCTGAAAGTTGGGGTGACTGTGGCAATTTCTTAAAATAAGACAATAATGAAATTTGTTTTCATTGATTGATTATTCCTTTCTTGAAAGATCTGTAGTATGTGATGCTGTTAGAATTTTAACTACAGAACGTCTTTGGAGGTTGGAGTCAATCCCCACACACTTTGCTGCTTTACTATTTTAAATCCTTTTGTCATATCAACAATATTCACAGTGTCTTCACCAGGAGTAGATGCCATCTCAAGAAACCACTTTCTGGCTGAGCACGATGGCTCACGCCTGTAATCCCAGCACTTGGGAGGCCAAGGCAAAGTGGATTGCCAGAGCTCACAGGTTTGAGACCAACCTGAGCCAGAGTGAGACTTCATCTCTAAAAATGGCCAGGTGTTGTGGTGGGCACCTATAGCTCCAGGTACCTGGGAAGCTGAGGCAAGAGAATCACTTGAGCTCAAAGAATTGGAGGTTGCTGTGAGGTATGATGCCACAGCACTCCACCAATGGTGACAAAGTGAAACACTCTCTCTCTTTCAAAAAAAAAAAAAAAGCCACTTTCTTTCTTTATCCATGAGAAGCAACTCATCATCCATGTAAGTTTTAGCACAAGATCATAGAATATAGTCACATCTTCAAGACCCACTTCTAATTCTAGGTCTCTTGCTATTTCCATGGCATTTGTAGTTAGCTTCCTCCACTGAAGTCTTAAACCCCTCAACATCATCCATGAGGGGTTTCCTTGGCAACTATAAGTGTTCACCAATACAATATGCCCAGTTAATATTTTAAATTCTTCCAAGCACTTGTCACTGTGGATATTTCGTCCACCTCCCATGAATCCTGAATATTCTTATTGGCATCTAGAAAATTAAATTCTTCCCAGAAGGTTTTCAGTATACTTTGCCCAGATCCATCAGCAGAATCACTATGGCAGCTATAACCTTACAAATATATTTCTTAAATAAGAAGACTTGAAAGTCAAAATTACACTTTTATCCCTGGACTTTAGAATGGATATTGCGTTAGCAGGCATGAAAACAACATTCATTTCCTTGAGTATCTCTGTCAGAACTCTTGGATGACCAGGTATATTGTTAGTGAACAATAATATTTTGAAAGAAAATTTTTTACTGAGTGGTAGATCTCAACATGTGCTATCATCCATTTTACAGCTTATAGGCAGAGTAGATTTAGCCTAATTCTTAAGGACCCTTGGATTTTTGGAATAAATGAGCATTGGCTTCAATTTAAAGTCTCCAGCTGCAGTGGCACTTTGCAAGAGAATCAGACAGTCTTTTAAAGCTTTGAATCCAGGCATTGACTTCTCTCTAGCTATGAAAGTCACAGATGACATCTTCCTCCAACAGAAGGCTGCTTCTTCTACATGGAAAACCTGTTGTTTAGCCACCTTCAGCAGTGACCTTAGCTAGGTCTTCTGGATAACTTGTTGCAGCTTCTATATCAGTGCTTCTATATACTCTATCAGCACTTGCTGCTTCATCTCCTTTTATGTTATGGAAACAACTTCTTTCCTTAAACATCATGAATTAACATCTGCTATCTTCCAACTTATGTCAACTGGCTCACACTTGTAATCCTAGCACTCTGGGAGGCCAAGGCAGGAGGATCGCTTGAGCTCAAGGGTTCAACACCAGCCTGAGCAAGAGTGAGAGCTGTCTCTATAAAAATAGAATTGTGGCGAGCATCTGTAGTCTCAGCTACTCCAGAGGCTGAGGCCAGAAGGTCACTTGAACTCAGGAGTTTGAGGTTGCTGTGAGGTATGCTGATGCCACGGTGCTGTAGCCTGGGCAACAGAATGAGACTCTGTCTAAATAAATATTAATATTTATTAATAAATTATAATAATAAATAAAGCAAGCCAGCCTTGCTCCAGATTAGGATTTAGCTTAAGGGAACATTGTGGCTGATTTGTACTTCTATCCAGACCACCAAAACTTTCTCCATATCAGCAATAAGGCTGTTTCACTTTCTTAACATTTGTTTGTTCACTGGAAAAGCACATAATTTCCTTCAAGAACTTTTTGTTTGCATTCATACCTTAGTTAACTGTCACAAGAAGCCTAAGTTTTAGCCTACCTCAGCTTTCAACATTCATGCTTCCTCCCTAAACTTAATCATTTCTAGATTTTTTTTTTTTTGCCTTTTGATATGGATTCTTGCTCTGTCCCCTGCCTGGAATGCAGGGGCACAGTCACAGCTCACTGCCCTCTGTAACTAATGGGCTATAGAGATTCTCCTGCCTTAGCCTCTGAACATCTAGGAATACAAGCACTTGGCACCATGCCCACCTAATTTTTAAAAATATTTTTTAGAGACAGGATCTCACTATGTTGCTCAGACTGGTCTTGAACTCCTGGCTTCAAATGATCCTCCCATCTCAGCCTCCCGAGTTGCTGGGAGTATAGGTATACCATACCTAGTTTTATTAGCTTTTTATTTAAAGTGAAAAACATGTGATTCTTCATTTGAATACTTAGAGGCTGTTATTCTGTAAAAAATGCAGTATTTGTGAAGCACAATAAAATAGTTACAGGTATCCCTGTATTTTCAGCCATTATATACTGTGGTTTTATCTATTCTCTGTGTATTCAGATCTCCAGTGAAGGGATCTTCTGCCTTTCATGTCTGCCACAACAAAGTGCATAATAGCTTGGAATTATGTGCTTGCTAAAGAAATCCTGATGTATTACCTATAGACAGTTCCCATTTGTTTCCTAATATGGAACTGCTACCTTTATCATGCAGAGATCTTCACATACTTCTGCAGTATATAAACATTGTGACTATAAATATGTGTACTTGCTTAAATGTGTATATGTATATAAAAATCTATGGTCTAGACCATACATTTGTAAATAAACATAATCTTTGGTTAGGAAAGATAGATAATAATATTTTATAAAATGTGACTGCACTTTTGGAGTTTTTTAATGATCTTGAGCCATATTATTTTGAATATCTTTAATGGTGATAAGAATTTTTTCTTTCATGGGGAATTTGGTAGTCTTAAATCACCAAATGTCACTAGGAACTAAGTCTGTTGCTTTTTCTTATCTAGTTTTCAACCTTGGATCTTAAATCTTTTTAAAGTAAATTACAGATCTAATGAAATCTGTGGAATACAGTTGAGCAATCCCTGAAAGAGCAAGAGTAACGGAGTTCTGACTACTGGATGTGGAAAGGGCAAATTGCAACACCATGTTATTTTCGAAAGCCTCATACTGAGATTAGTGTCAGATGTGCTTTTGTAGCAGGGTAATTAACGTTGTCCTAAAATGGCTTATATTTAGAAGTTCACTATTTTTATTTTTCTGTGTCAATGTATGCCTTTCAACTAAGGAATCCAAACTGCTACTCTCTGATTTATATTTATATGCAAATTATGCCAGTTCCTGCTGCTGTCCCCTATACATCAGTGTTTCTTCTTCACCCCAGTCAGTAAGTTCTGCTTCCTTTTTGAAGTCACACTGCTGCATCTGCCCCCCACCCAGCTTAAGCTTGATTTCTTCTTGGGTCTTACTTTCTACTTATTGATACTTGACATTTTTATAAGGCATCTAGAATGTAAGATTTTATCACAAAAAGCTATTTTTTTTGGCTCGGCACCTGTGGCTCAGGTGGCTAAGGCGCCAGCCACATACACCTAAGGTGGTGGGTTCGAATCCAGCCTGGGCGCACCAAACAACAATGATGGCTGCAACCAAAAAAAAAAAAAAAAGCCAGGCGTTGTGGCGGGTGCCTGTGGTCCCAACTACTTGGGAGGTGGAGGCAAGAGACTCGCTTGAGCCCAGGAGTTGGAGGTTGCTGTGAGCTGTGATGCCATGGCACCCTACCCAGGGTGACAGCTTGAGGCTCTGTCTCAAAAAAAAAAGCTATTTTTACTTTATAGGGATGAAAACAGTGAAAAATAACTAAATTTAAAAATAATTATTTTAGGCTTGGCACCCATAGTTCAGTGGTTAGGGCACCAGCCACATAGGTTTGAACCTAGCCTGGGCCTGCTAACCAACAATGACAACCGCAACAAAAAAATAGCCGGGCGTTGTGGCAGGCGCCTATAGTCCCAGCTACTTGGGAGGCTGAGGCAAGAGAATCACTTGAGCCTAAGAGTTTGAGGTTGCTATGAACTGTGATGCCATGGCACTATAACCAGGGCAACATAGTGAGATTCTATCTCAGAAAAATAAAATTAATTAATTAAGAGATACATAAATGCATTTGAATGAAAAATATGGTAAATAATTTGTACCTCATATGGTTATGAATATTAATTAAGATACTGAATGTAAAACACACTTAGCTATACAGAGGTAAAGAAGAACAGTGTAGACAGAGAATAGCATATGTTATGTCCCTGAGGAACTTGTCATGTTCCAGGAATTGAAGGAAGGCCAGTAGGACTAAAGTATGGTAAGTGAAGAGAAAGGAATAAAATGAAATAGGTACAAGAAGCTGTGTCTAAATCGTGTAGCCTTTTACTGACCATGATAAGCTTTTATTTATTTATTTATTTATTTATTTATTTATTTATTTATTTATTTATTTAGAGACAGAGTCTCAAGCTGTCACCCTGGGTAGAGTGCCGTGGCGTCACAGCTCACAGCAACCTCAAACTCTTAGGCTTAAGCGATACTCTTGCCTCAGCCTCCCAAGTAGTTGGGACTACAGGTGCCTGCCACAATGCCCGGCTTTGGTTGTAGTTGTCATTGTTGTTTGGCGCATCAGAGCTATATTTGAACCCGCCAGCTCTGGTGTAATGTGGCTGGCGCCCTAGCCACTTGAGTTACAGGTGCCAAGCTGATAAGCTTTTATTTTGTTGATGTGTAAAGAGGATTCATAGAAGAACTTTCAGTGGAAGAACAGGGTGATTCTATTCACATTTTAAGATCACTTTTGCTACTTTGAGGAGGACATCCTAGAAGGAAGCAAGGGTAGAAACTAGTTTGGAAACTGATACAATAATGATGGGGCCTGGACCAGAGCATTTTAAAAATGGAGAGAAGTGGATAAAGCGTGCAGGTATATTTGACGGCTTGCTGGAAATGATGGATAAGAACACTGGGTTTGCCTTGAGCAACTAGGGGAAGGTAGTGAGTCATTTACTGCAGAGGGAAGATAGGGCCAGAGGAAGAGGTTTTACAGAAAAATCAAGAGTTTTGTTCCCAATAAATTCAGTCTCCCATGTCTGTGATTATAAAAGGGGAGATCTCATTAATCAAACATTTGGATGTTGTACTCTGGGTTTCAGGAGAGGTTTGGGTCAGAAAGCTGAGGGGCTGGAGACTGATGCCGGATGGCAGTATGAAGAGGGAATTGAGAATGAGGAAACAGGCAGAGTGGAACAAACTGAAACATGGGCTAAGGAAAGCCCACAAATGGGGCAGTAGCTGGAAGGATATGTGGTTATCAGAGGGTTCGGAATGTTTAACGATGAGAATCACTAGTGTATGTTGGCATGGTGAGCTGACATATGTGTATGTACTTGTATAGAGGTGAGAGGTAGTGCTGTAAGAGAGACACTATGGAGGGAGAAAGCCGGAGGGATACAAGGTGGCAAGCATCTGAGGAAGGACTGGCTTTGGAAGAAGAGGGCTTATTGCAGTAGGAAGAAAGGAAGCGGTAAAGCAGAGTTCTACAGATTTCATGGTGAGAAGATGAGAGGGTTAAGAGTAAGAGTTAGCCATGCAAAATAAGTGCACTGGGCAGGGCCTTCCATGCAGGGGGAGAGTAAATGAAAGGCAAGGAAGCAGCAGCAGTATACCATAGTCAAGAAACTGTAACAGGTTGGGTGTGTCTGAACAGGGCGGCAGGTGCTAGGATGATAAGGTGGGGCTGGAGAAGTAGATAAGAATGAACTCATGGAAAGCTTTTTTGAAATTCTCTTTGCAACAAAAGTCTTTAAATTAGTAATAGTTAGCTTTGATTTTAGAAGATTGGGATGAATTTAGATTTGGAATGGATGGGGAAAGCCAGTTAGGAACTGTTGTAATAATCCATGTGAGATGATAAAGATCTCAATTAGGACCAAGGGGATGAAGGAGAGAAGATGGATTTGAGAGGCCTTATGACAGTTCAGTTGTATAACCTACCGGTTGATTTTATGGAATGTTAGTAGTTGAGGATGACTCTTAGCCCTCTGGTTCTACTGACTGGTACTAACTGGAGCCAGTTTACCAAGAAAAGGAATAACAGTGTTGCATTTGCTGTATCTGTGGGTTTCCTGAGTAAAAACATCTAATAAGTTTGCTTGGGGCGTGAGCATCAGGCGAGAGGGAGGCATGTTGCTCTGAGGCTGCTTAAACGTGTTGTTTAATTCTGACCTTATAAAGATTTGCATGTTTGGGTTCAGACTACTCCTAATTTAGGGTTATATTGAGAGAATATTAAAAAAAATTCCCACAAAAGCTTGATGATACATTATCAGAATCCTAAAACTAATAATACTTTATGAAATCATGTGGTTGCTCCTAATTCATTCATTCATTCCTCTCTCCCTCCCTCCCTTCCTCCCACAAAGTCTCACTCTGTCACCTTGGGTAGAGTGCCATAGCATCATAGCTCACAGTAACCTGAAACTCTTGGGCTCAAGAAATCCTCTGGCCTCAGCCTCCCAAGTAGCTGGGACCAGAGGCACATGCTACCACACCTGGCTAATATTTTATTTTTTGTAGAGACATGATATCTCTTTAGCCAAGGCTGGTCTCAAACTCCTGGCCCCAGTCAGTCCTCCTGCTGTAACCTTCCAAAGTGCTAGGATTATAGGTGTGAATCACAGCTCCTAGCTTAAAGAAGTATTCTGATAGAGAATTAATTCTAGTGTGTTTTCAAGTAGATATATTTTTCTCAATTTGGTGTAGTTTTACTAAAGACAGCATTGTAATAGCCATTATCTAAACTTGGAGAACTTCTGCATGTATTTATTTATTAAAATTTGCATCTGTTTTAAGACATTTGCTTTTTTTCTTCTTAGTAATAAATTACATTTCTAGAAATAAAACTCACATGAACTGCCTTAATCTGAAGACGATTATTTTATTAACAGTAATTGCCTATTTTGTGTTTAATACCATAACATGTATTCAGATTTTTTGTTTGACTTATCGATGAGATTCTTTTCACTTTGCACATATTGGGACATTATTGAATCAGTGTTATCTTTTCTTTCTTTCTTTCTTTCTTTTTTTTTTTTTAGACAGAGTCTTACTTTGTCACTCTGGATAGAATGCCATGCTGTCACAGCTCATAGCAACCTCAAAAAGTGATTCTCTTGTCTCAGCCTCCCAAGTAGCTGGGACTACAGGAGCCTGCCAAAATGCCCAGCTATTTTTAGAGACGAGGTCTTGCTTTGGCTCAAGCTGCTCTCAAACCCATAAACTCAGGCAGTCTACCCACCTCGGCCTCCTGGAGTGCTAGGATTACAGCTGTGAGCCACCACACCTGGTCCAGAGTTATCTTTTTTATGTTTTCAAACTGTGAACACACTTTAACTACTGATTTATTGTTTTAATAGTGCACCATCAAATCCTGAAAATTTGAACATTGTAATTTGTAAAAGAATTTACTGTACAATTAATAGCAAACTATTGTTAATAATTTATTGCAAGGTGATGGATTTAAAAAATGAATCAATATGGCATAGCCACCATGTTGTGACTATGGCACAAATTCCTCTGACACAGTTCTTTTGAGTTCTAAATACCTGAACCAATTCCTCAATGCCCTTTCTTCCTACTACACAATATTTTGCTCACACAGTGCATCATGACATCGTTTGGCTTTCATTAAGCACCAATACAGTTGTAAACACAAACACCAATGCAAGCTCTAAAAACATGTTCCATGATGAAGTGACAATTCAGATGTTGTAGACTCAGCACTTCCATTTCTGTGATGATGGAAGTGTTCTATTTCTGTGCTTTTGCTTTCCAGCAGGACAGCCACTAGGTACACACAGCTATTGAGCATTTAAAACATGGCAACAGGCACTAAAAAAATTTAACTTTCCTGTAATGTGAATTAATTTAGATAGCCACATAGGACCTGTGACTACCACATGGGATAGCACAGATCTAAAGTAGTGTTTATCAAACTCTAATGTGCCTGTGAATCACCTGGGGATCTTGTTAAAATCTAGATTATGATTCTGTAAGTCTGGGCTGAGTCTGTGATTGTGCATTTTTAATTAGAGCCATGGGGTTGCCAATGCTTCCGGACTGGGGACAATACTTTGAGAAGCATGTTATCTAGAATATATATGCTCATGTTCATTTGCTGTAGATCGTTACCTAAAAGGAAAAACCAAATTTTAAACTTTCCACAGAACTCTAAGATTTTTCAGGAGTCCTTGTGCCCCAATTTAAGAACTCTGTTTCAGTGTATTAACTGTGTTCCAGTGTATTACGGCTACAGTGTATATAGCAGCAAAGCATACAGCCAAAGAGGTTTAGTGAGCTTTCCTGAGGGATTACTTTGTGGGAAGTGAATTTTCCATTGTACTTGTCATACAAGATTAAAAAGAATCTTTTGGTAAAGACATCTGTTTCAACTTTTGCACTCTTGAAAAAACAATGTAAGCTTTGTCTCCTACAGGTTTTGTGTGTGAAGCTGTGTGGAAATATGAAATACTACCAATCACACCTTTATAGTACAGTGGTGCCACCTGATGGTAAGCTTTCTTATCACTTCTTTGATTCGAATGCTAATTGTTTGCTTTTTTCTAAATTAAGTGAGTGCTGTGAATTTTTAATAAAATAGGCTTTTTTTGCACTATCTGCATCCTACCTACCCCCTGGTTAGGTTTAGGTCCTCCCTTTTCTGTTCCTATAATCTCTGCTGTCTTTTGTCAGATTTTCACTCCAGTAATCGGAGAAGTTAGAGATAAATAAGAAATAATTTCTGTCCTTACAAACTTAACTCTGTGCAGAAGACTTTATAAACAGATGATTATAATACAGCGTAGTACATGCTACATTAAAATGTTAGAGAATGGTAGACGGTATGTAAACTGTAGCATGTGTATTATGAAGGCACTGTACATGCAACACAAACTTTTACATGTAAAGGACGTTGGAGTACTGTGAACTTCATGTCTAAGCATTCCTTTTAGAATTCATATATTTAAGAATTTCCTGTTAACATAAAATTTTTCTTTTCTTAACAGAAATAACAGTTAATTACAGACATGGCCTTCCCTTGATAACACTTACTTTGCCATCCAGAAAAGAGCGTTGTCAATTTGTGGTCAAGCCAATGTCGTCAACAGTTGGATCCTTCCTTCAGGACCTACAGGATGAAGACAAGGGTGTCGAAACTGCAGCCATCTTCACAAAAGGTACACATATATGTGTGTGTATTTTACAACTTTGTCCCAGGGCTGCTTTCTCTCTTTTTCTGAACCTTCATTTGGTTCTTTGCTTTTCTAGAAAGATGTGTATTCATTTAATTCACTATATAGTAAATGATTAACTTCTACTAAGTCCTTTAGTTTTACACATTGGTACTAAAAAGCAATGGAATAAGTTTAATGTAAATTTCAGTTACTTATTTTGTAAACTTAGCCTAAAAATTTTTTCTCTTGAGAGAATTTTTGTGGTATAGGCATTAGCATGTAATTTTTAGCAAGATTGGAATAATTAGAAAATAAAATGCAGTTTCAATGATTAAAATAGCCAGGGAGTAATTAAAATATATAAAATATATAGTTCGGCGCCCGTACTGAGTGGTTAGGGCACCAGCCACGTAACACTGGGGTTGGCAGGTTTGAACCCAGCCTGGGCCTGCTAAACAACAATGACAACTACAACAAAAAAATAGCTGGGCGGGCCTTGTGATGGGTGCCTGTAGTCCCAGCTACTTGGGAGGCTGAGGCAAGAGACTCACTTAAGTCCAAGAGTTTGAGTGAGCTGTGACACCACAGCACCATTATACTGAGGGTGACATAATGAAACTCTATATCAAAAAATAATAATTATAATAAATATACAAATATATAAAGATGAATATCTTATATAGCAATTACAGTTCAGTAGTATGTTTTATGGCAGGACTAGTTCTTAGAAAGAATATACATTTTTCAGCCAGGCATGATGACTTAACCCCTGTAATCTTAGCACTTTGGGAGGCTGAGGCAGGAGGATTGCGTGAGGTTGGGAATTCAAGACCAGGCTGGACAACTTAGTGAGACCCCCATCTCTACAAAAAAATAAGAAAAATTAGCTAGGTGTGGTGGTACATGCCTATAGTCTCAGCTACTCAGAAGGCTGAGGCAGGAAGATCCCTGGAACCCAGGAATTTGAGGTAGCAGTGAGCTATGATGAATTGCACTCTAGTTTAGGCAACAAAGAAAGACCCTGTCTCAAAAAAAGGAAAAAAAGGCCATGTATAATGGTTCACACGTATAATCTTAGCACTCTGAGAGGCTGAGTCAGGTTGATTACCTGAGCTCTGGAGTTCAAGACCAGCCTGGACAACTTAGCAAGATCTTGTCCTTACTAAAAGTAGAAAAACTAGCCAAGCATTGTAGCACATGCCTATAGTCCCAGCTACTTGGGATGCTGAGACAAGCTAATCATTTGAACCCAAGAGCTTGACGGTTGCTATGAGCTATGATGCCATGGCACTTTACCCAGAGTGACAGAGTGAGACTGTGTCTCAAAAAAAAAAAAAAATATATATATATATATACACACACACACACACATACACACACAAATATATATGTATGTGTGTGTGTGATATACACATTTTTAATACCAGTAGAGGAGTTTAATCATTTAAGACATTTTTAAATTTAGAAATAGCTTTTATGTTTTCATGGTATAAAGATGATCTTAGACTAGCAGCCCCTAAAATAGAATAAAGAATTCTTTACCTAAAGCAGAGTAGAGGGAGAATGTGTGGGCTGGAGTAGATGAGGGAAGAAGCCACGTAGATGGAGGAACTCTGGAGACAGAGGCCTAGAGATAGGAGACTCCAGTGTGGCTGCACAGAGAGGAGCTGAGTGGAAGGAGGAAGCATTTGAAAGGTGAGGAGGGGCAAATCAGGAAGGGCTTGCAGGTTTTTGTAAGGAACATAGATTTAACTGGAAGAGCCACTTTCTTTTTGGTAAAACCTGGATCGGGGCTATGCCTCTGTGGCACAATGGGCTTCCTAATATTTCATCCTTGAGCTAGAGGACATTCCCTTGGCACAGGAACACTGGATGTCCCTGAGAGTTTCCATGGGGTTAGGGCCCGCCTTTCTGACTTTCTGTGAGCCCTCATCTGCAAACTGAGAGCTCAGAAAAGATAGACCTGAGCAGTTCTTGCCTTATAGTATATGTTCATTATAAATAGTTGTTAAGTGCATGAGATAAGAGAGGTTAAAGCCATGATTGATACCCTGTTTATTTCTGATAAATAGCCTATGGTTTTAATAGCACCTAAGTTTTTTTTTTTGGCCAGGGCTGGGTTTGAACCCACCACCTCCAGCGTATGGGGCTGGCGCCCTACCCTTTTGAGCCATAGGCGCCGCCTAGATACCTGTTTATTTCTAAAAATAATTTTAGTAGCTAGTAGCTTTGAATTAAAAAGCACAAACAGGCTAGAAATCTTGGAGGGAAATGTGCTCTTTCGATGGAGTACAAACACTTTCTGGGGGGTTTAAATCAATACTTGCCCAAGAACAGATGAAAAATTCAGCACTATATTGTTAGTTTCTTACAATGTTTCACACTAGTCTTTTGCTAGTGGTACATTCCTGTAAGGATAATGTAGTAATTCAATTGAGAAATTATATTGAGTTGAAGTCTTTTTATAGTCATTTTAAGGAGCTGGTTCAAAGTTATTTAAATGCAAATTTTCAAATGATCCTTGGAAAGATAAACTGATTGGTGTGTTAACTGATTTTTAAAAACAAAAAAAACAAAAAACACTGTGGGTAGAATTTGCCTGTGTTTAATTTGGGCTTGAAAAGAATGTTTTAAGCTTGTCACAGTTTTGCCCATTGTGTGGGTTGAGTTATTTAGCAATTTTTAGGAAAATGATCGATTGTACTTCAACTGATGCACAAGAACCCAAACAGCCCAATTTTAGGAACAGTCTCAGGTGCAGACGTGATTTGCTGTCTTTGCTGCCTTTTGCAACAAAAGAGCTACATTCTTCCAAGTAGGCAGCAACCACATTCTTCCTGATTTTACTAGCCATAGTCCTGTTGGCACACATATTAATGTTGCTAAAGTAGCTGTGGTGGAATGCGTCCAAGCAAACACCAGACAAGAAGAAAATACAAAAACAGTAGTTTCCTGGATTTTGTTTAATGTAATTTTATGTGGACTCTTCTGAAGTCCGTAGAGTACGTGGTGTCACAGCTCACAGCAACCTCAAACTCTTGGGCTTAAGCAATTCTCTTGCCTCAGCCTCCCAAGTAGCTGGGACTACATGCACTTGCCACAATGCCCGGCTAGTTTCTTGTTGTAGTTGTCATTGTTGTTTAGCAGGCCCAGGCCGGGTTCAAACCTACCAGCCTCAGTGTATGTGGCTGGCACTGTAACCACTGTACTAAGATGCTGATCCCCAACACCAGTTTTTCGCTTGTTCCATGGGTTTGCTTTCTTAACCACTGAGTTACATTAAAGGTTAGTTAAAAAATATAATAACAGGCTCCGCACCTGTAGCTCAAGTGGCTAAGGCGCCAGTCACATGCCCCCAAGGTGGCGAGTTCAAATGCAGCCCAGGCCACGCCAAACAACAATGATGGCTGCAACCAAAAAAAATAGCCAGGCATTGTGGCAGGCGCCTGTGGTCCCAGCTACTTGGGAGGCAGAGGCAGGAGACTCACTTGAGCCCAGGAGTTGGAGGTTGCTGTGAGCTGTGATGCCATGGCACTCTACCCAGGGGGACAGCTTGAGGCTCTGTCTCAAAAAAAAAGAAAAAAAAATATATATATATA
>CAUYQV010146727.1:0-35719 GCA_963574575.1 Galagoides demidoff
CAACAGGTATAAGTGTTACAGCTCTTATAACAAGCCAAACCTCCTTGTAGAGTAGAATTAGCAGTAAGATAAGTTTTATAATACGAATGTTACAGCTCTTATAAAGGAGCAAACCTCCTTGCAAGTGTTTACAGCTCTTACCAAGGGGTGAACCCCCTTGAGTGTTACAGCTCCTACAAAGGGGCAAACCCCCTTGTGAGTGTTTACAGCTCCTACAAAGGGGCAAATCTCATAGAGCAGGATAGAAGTGTTACAGAGCCAAACCTCTTTGCTCTTCTCCTGAGATCTGCCAAAATCTGTGCTCAGGGTCTCTGGCTTATATAGGGGCAGTTGTCCAATGAGCTTTTAGGTCTTGAAAATAGACTAATCGTGAATAGGTTTTGAAAACGAACCAATCAGGGATGCACTGGAGGAATCGCCAGAAGTCCACATGAGGAGACAGCATGGTGCCAGTGTCTTTCCCCGCATGTTCAGTTCTTTTGGCTCCTGGAGCCTCTGTTGGGGGAGGGAAGCTCCCCCTTTTGTTCCAGCCTGCTGGATTCTGTGCCAGCTGCCGCCAAGGCAGAGTCGACAGGTCCTCTAGCGCTGCTCTACTGGAGCCTTTGGTGGGGGAAGGAAGCTGTCATCCGCTTACTCCAACCTGCTGGTTCCTCTGCCGGCTGCTGCCATCAAGACAGAGGTGGCAGGTCCCCAAGCCCCGCTCGGCTGAGCTGGCTGGGGTGCCACTTTTCCGGTAGCATTCCTCCCTGTCCGAGTACAAACTCTAAGTGCTTTTAGGGAAAAGGGCGACGACTAGATCTAACTGCTTTCTGCTGATTCGGGCGATGATAGAAGGGGTAGTTAGGGTTTCTCCAGGGGGAAGAGTGATACAGGGATTTGTGACAGAATTAGGTGTTAGAGTAGAACCATCTTTATTGTGGGCGGTGTGGTTTGATGAGATTTTTGCAAAATATATATTTGATTAGTATAGTTAGTAAAAGGCCAAGGTAGGACCGTGTTAGGTTAGAGGCATTACTTTAGTGATGGTATTGGTTTTTTAAATAATAACTTTAAACCATCCTTAGGCTCACAAGAGTAGATGGACTGTGGTTGGCTTTTTTCAGAGCCTTCTTTTGTCTATGGTGGAGGGTTCCAGGCTTTTACTCGTGAATGATGTATCCAGGAATCCATACCCATAACTTTAACAGCTGTAGAAGAAGACAAGATAACAGAAAAGGGACCTTCCCAAGTTGGAGTTAGGGAAGGTCAATTAGAGGGAAGAGTTTTGATCATGACTAGGTCCCCAGGAGAGGAAAGTTCTTTTAGTGTTGAATGTGAAAATGTAGTTGGGAGGTCTTTAAGGATCTGTTGAAATTTAGCTAAAGAAGTAATATGTTTTACCAATTCTGTAGTTTCTAAATCTAGTAATAAATCATTAGTTAAAAAGGGTCTTCCATATAACAATTCAAATGGGCTATAACCAAACTTTTGAGGTAGATTCCTTATTTTAAGGAGAACGATGGAAAATAACTTAGTCCAAGGGAGATGAGTCTCTTGAGTTAACTTTTGTAACTGTCCTTTGATTGTATCATTCATTTTTTTCTACTTTTCCAGAGGACTGGGGTCTCCAAGAACAGTGCAGGTGATATTGAATGCCTAGAGCTTTAGATATTCCTTGCGTCACTGTTGCCTTGAAGGCTGGCCCATTACCACTTTGTAAACTTCGAGGGAGTCTAAATCTGGGAATAGTCTCATATATTAATGCCTTTATAACTTCCTGGGCTTTTTTTGTTCTACAAGGGAACACTTCAACCCAATTGGTAAAAGTATCCACAAATACTAATAAATATTGTATGCCATGTACTTTAGGGAGGTGAGTGAAACCTATTTGCCAATCTTTACCTGGGTATCTATCGTGGTTTTGTATACTTGGGGGAGCTAGATGATGATTTAAAGGATTGTTTTTTTGACATATCTCACAAGTTTTTGTTATTTGTTTTATAACTTTGAATAAGTTTTTGCCTATAAAGAGAGACTTAGCCATTTGATAGGTACTTTTAATTCTAAAATGAAAGGACTGATGTAAAATTTTAAGTATTTTCCATTGGCTTGCAGCAGGCAATAACAAAAGTCCGCTTTTATTTTGTAACCAGCCTGATGGAAGTAGTGAATAGTCTCTGCATAAAGCCCACTCCTTCTCTTTTTAGGTATATTGAGGTGTATGATTCTTAAGTGAACCTTCCCAAATAAGGGGTGCCATGGTGGGAATTATGCCTTTACATGCTGCCTTTTTAGCCTCTTTATCAGCAAGTTGGTTACCTGTAGAAGTGTCATCTAAGGTTCTTTGATGTCCCTTACAATGAATAACTGTGACTTCTTGTGGGGCATGAATGGCTTGTAACAATTTGTCTATTTCATGATGGTATTTTATGGGAGAGTCATTGGAAATTAGATATTGTCTTTCTTTCCAAATAGCAGCATGGGCGTGTAAAATAAGGAAGGCATATTTTGAGTCATTGTATATATTGACTCATTTGTTTCTCCCAATTTCTAACGCATGGGTTAGGGCTCTTAATTCCACTAACTGTGCACTGGTTTCTGGTTCGAGAGACCCACTCTCAATTACAGCGTATTGAGTAATTACAGCATAGCCTGCTTTTTGAGTTCCATGTTCTATGAAAGAACTTCCATCTGTATATAAAACCATTTCAGGATTGGATAGTGGGGTTTCTTGTAAATCTTCTCTAGCTGTATAGTTCTGTGCTATAATCTGTTGGCAATTATGCCCTATCTCCTCATGGGATTCAGGGAGGAAAGTGGCAGGATTCAAGGTAGAACAGGTGCGTAATTGTAGCACTGGACCTTCTAGTAATAAAGCTTGATATTTTAGGAGGCGGTTATCTGATAGCCAGTGATTGCTCTTGGCATTTAAAAGACCAGTAATATCATGGGAAGTATAAATAGTTAGATCTTTACCTAAAGTTAGTTTGGTTGCTTCTGGGGTCAAGAGGGCTACAGCTACGACAACTCGTAGACAGTGTGGCCATCTCTTTACTAAGATATGTTACAGGCCAGAACTCCCAGAGCAATGCCAGTTTGTTTTGTAATATACAGATCAAATTGCTGTCTAGTAGGAAGACTTAAAGCTGGGGCCTGTAAGAGAGTGGTTTTTAATTGTTGGAATGCCTTATTTGCTTCTGGTTCCCATTTTAAAGTGATTAGGCCCTCCTTTTGAGCATTTTTAATTAAAGAATAAAGTGGTTTAGCTATTTCACTATATCCAGGGATCCAGAGTCTGCAAAAGCCTGTAATCCCTAAGAAGCCTCGAAGTTGTTTGAGAGTTCAAAGTTTAGGGTGAGCCAATATTGGTTCTATTCTGTCTGTGCCTAAGGCTCTTTTTCCCTGCGAAAGCTGGAGACCTAAATACTGGACCTCTGGAATACATAATTGAGCTTTAGTCTTAGAAACTTTGTATCCACAATCAGCTAGGTAGTTTAAGAGAACCTGCGTAGCTTTCTGGCATTCCTCTGCATCTGATGTTCCTAAGAGAATGTCATCTACATACTGAATAAGAGTCGCTGTAGGATATGAAAAATGACTCAAGTCTTTGACTAGGGCTTGTCCAAACAAGTGAGGACTGTCCCTAAATCCTTGGGGTAACAGTCTAAGTAAGCTGGGTTGGAGTCGGATGAGTCTTCAAAAGCAAAAAGGTATTGGGAATTTTCATGAAGTGGAATGCAAAAGAAGACATCTTTTAGGTCTAAGACTGTAAAATAAGCGTCTGTTTCAGGGATATGAGACAATAAGGTATATGGATTGGGAACTACAGGATGGAGAGAAATGACTGCTTCATTTATAATACGGAGATCTTGGACTAGCCTCCAAGTTCCATTTGGTTTTGGCACTCCTAGAATAGGAGTATTACATGGACTATTGTAAGGTATTAATATATTCTGTTGCTTGAGATTCTGTATTATGGGTATTAATCCATTTTTAACGTCTGTTTTTAGAGGATACTGTTTTTAATTGGGATAAATGGTGGGATTCTTTAATGTAATTTGGACTGGTTGAGCATATTTTGCTCTTCCCACCTTCCTTCAGTAGCCCACACTTCAGGGTTAATTTCCGCCTTTAATAGGGGAAGACATAATATAGGTTCCTGTCCCATATTCATATAAATGGTTGTTCCTGCCTTAGTATGTCTCTTCCTAAAAGAGGAGCAGGACTTTCAGGCATGATTAGGAGGGCATGAGAGAACAGCCAGTCATTCCAATTGCAGCTTAAAGGCTGAGAGAAAAATTTGGTAATCGGCTTTCCAGACACCCCCTGTGTAGTTACAGATTTGGGGGATAAAAAACCAGGGTTAGAGAGAAGTACAGAAAGGTTGTTCCAGTGTCCAGGAGAAATTCTATCTCCTGGCCCTCCACTATAAGCCTAACCTGGGGCTCCCGAGGGGTGATGACACAAACTGGAGCCATAAGAGTCTGCCCTGGGCACCCTCAGTCCAGTTTGGGTCTTTTCTCATTGCCTCCCTAAGACGCTCAAGAAAGGCTGAGGGATTCTCATTTTGTTCCTGGCAAATAGTAGACAACTTGGCATATTTCACAGGCTTTTTCTTGGATCAGCGCAAACCTTTTAGAATACATGTTAGGAAGTGTTTACATGACCAGTCACCTTCCCGTTCAAGGTCCCATTCAGGATCCTGAAGGGGAACTGCCTGTCTTCCCGTGGGGTATCTGTCCCTTTCTTCAGGAGACATACTACCATCAGTATTAGACATAAACCATAAATCAGCCCACTTTCTTGCTTCATCTAGGACTTCATTCTTTTCATTAAGTGTTAGCGTTTGATCTAGTAATAACATTATGTCTCTCCAAGTGAGGTCAAAGCTCTGTCCTAACCCTTAGAGAATATCTATGTACTTATCAGGGTCATTGGAAAATTTTCCTAAATCGACTTTAATTTGCTTTAAATCTGTTAAAGAAAAGGGTGTGTATATTCGTGCAGTTCCCCTTTCACCCCTAGCAGTCTCAACTAAGGGACACAAAGAAGGATATGGTTGCCTTCTGGGGTCCCTGCAGGACTAGAAAAAACTCTTGGAACAGCCTCCCTCCTGAGGTCTTCTGAACATATGGAGGAGGGTGTGGGAGAAGTAGATGGTGGGCTTGATCTAGGTAGTAATGGTGTCTTCCTTAAGAATTCCTGACAGGCCTTACACAATTGTGGGGGTCTGTTCCTGAGAGTAAAGAACACTTGCACATAGGGTATCTCAGACCACTTTTCTTCTTGTTTACAAAATGCGTCCAGTTGGGAAATGGTGTTATAATTAAGAGTACCCTCTGGGGGCCATTGTTCACCAGTGGAGAGTTGATACTGAGGCCAGGCCTGGGTGCAGAAGAAAATCATACATTCCTTTTTCAGAGCCTGGGGATCAAACATGTCCCAGTGCTCCAGAATACAGCCCAGCGGGGTGTTCTCTCAACGAGAGAATATGTTACCCATCTGTGAGAAAGAACAAACGGCCAGCATTTCAATCAATCCCACCCCATATTCTTGAGTCGTCCAGAGTGCCCTCTGACCAACCCAAGAAGCCTTCCGACCAAACAAAAGGAAGTATCCTTTTAATGTTTGGGGAAGAAACCCTGAGGAGAGTGGCCTCCTCAGCTCTTGCGCTTGTCTGGAATTAGCCACTTTTACCAGTGTAGCGCTTTGTGCCCGCTAGTTCTCCTGTGCTTATACCATGCTGGCCGCACAGCCCGAGAAATCAGATCCAGGGAGCCTTGGTCCCACCTGATACATGTATTCTGCGCCCCCCTTTTCTGCCCCTTCCCCCACTAGCCCCAGAGTATCAAAGTGGGGATAAGCCCCGTCCTGGAGAAAATGGTTGTGCGATGTTGCACATTTAATGCTATAAAATCTGTGCAAGCTTTTACTAAATTCCTCCTAATAAAAAGGAAAATAGGCTTTTCAGCCTGAGCAGGGTTTGGGTGTTAAATATAGCAAGGTAATGATATAAATCAGGGCTGAGTTGAGAGACTTTTTGAAATTTTGTATCATAATTAGTTGCACTTAGCCGAAGTCCTGGAGAAACCTAGAATTATTTTAAATTTTCTTACATCAGAAGAAATTAAATACCCAGGGTTATGAATAGTAGCCAAAGTTCAGGGCCATTCCCTCCTTGGGGAGTCATTACGGGCTTCCCTTCACAGTTCTCTGGTTGCCCAGACAAACTATGGAGGGAAGTCATTTTGCCCTTGGTTTCGGGCTGACTTTCTTTTTAACAAGTTCAGTTTTTCCTTAGACACATAATAAGCCAATATAATTTAGTTTTGCAATGCAAGGCAATAAAAAGGATCTTATAACATTTGAAACACTTAAAATATCTGAAAAATAGTAGAATTAACCCATAACAAACCCAAATACATAAAGCAATTCTTTACCAACATTCAAAGTATGTAAACTATAATGAGAGAGAGAAGCTGCAGAGATCTATAGAAGTAACTAGGAAACGTTTGGGACCAATAAAGAGAAGAGAAGATAGTAAGAGCTGGGAGAGCACAAGTTTTCAGAGGCTCTCCGAAGTCCTGGGGTCAGAACCATTGCTGGGGACTCCAGGGCCTCTGGGTGTTACCTCCTTACTTGGCTCTCAACCAGGGAAAAGGAATAAACAGGGGACAGGAGCAGGTTCCCTTTGCCTTCTTTCTGAAACCAAGGAGAATCAGAAAGTTTGTTCCTCTTGTTTGTGACCTGGAAGTCAACATTCACACTACGCATACTTTCAGGCTGGTGGACAATCTCCAGTAGGATCATCATAGAGAAAAATATGACAGAGGTAAGCGGTCCCATTGCTTACCACAGATGCTTTCTGTCCTCATTTTTTCTCCAAACTGTCTTTTCTCCTGGCTGGCTCGCTAAATCTGATACTGGACTTTTGATATTGGAATTCCAGGCTCTTGGTCTCGACAATTCGATGAATGAATCGACAGACTACAGGATGGAAGTTAGGTTTTATTTAACAGGGATTACAACTCTTACAAAGAGCCAAACCTTGCAGAGCAGGATAAGACAGGTTTTATACAAGTGTCACAGCTCTTACAAAGAGCCAAACTTCCTTACAGAGCAGGATCTAAGTATTACAGTTCTTCCTCTTCTCTTTCTCCCTTGCTGGTCTACGGCCTGAGGTCTTTATTCTCCTACTCTCTCTACTCTCCTACTCTCTCCCTCAAAGGTCTCTGACCCATCTGTCCCTACGTCCTCTACTCAGGGGTTTATATAGAGGCAGTTATCCAATGAGCTGAAAGCTCAGGAGAAAATAGGCCAATCAGAAGCAGAATTGAAAATGGACCAATTAGGGATGCACTGGATGATCGTCAGTGTTTTCCCCTGCTGGGTTAGGTGTCTTTTGCTACTGGAGCCTCCGGTGGGAGAGGAAAGCTCCCTCTGTCTTTTTTCCAGCCTGCCAGTTCCTCTGCTGGCTGCCGGAGCCAAGATGGAGGCAGCAGGTCCCCCAGCCCCGCTCAGCTGAACTGGCAGGGGCGCCACTTTGTCCTTATCAGTGTCACAGCTCACAGCAACCTCCAAGTCCAGGGCTTAGGCGATTCTCTTGTCTCAGCCTCCCAAGTAGCTGGAACTACAGGTGCCTGCCACAATGCCTGGCTATTTTTTTCTTTTAATTGCAGATTGGCTGGGGCCGGGTTCGGCCACCCTCAGTATATGGGGCTGGCACCCTACCCACTGAGCCACAGATGCTGCCCACAAAGTGGTAGTTTTTTAAAGGTTTGTTGCAACATGGAATCTGAAATCATATTATGTACTTTTTGCATCCCATTAGATTGAAATCCATTGATCTGCAGCATCGTTCACTGGTCATTGGGATAATATTGGTTCACTGAATTAGCGATATCTTCAGGATGCTGACTCATTTCATAAGACAGTAAGGAGAAACTCCTTTGTTAATGTCACTTCTCATCTTATCAGAAAGGTCTTTTAAGTATTGGGAAGCTATCAAGTTCACAGTAGTAAATATAAGTTTCTTCAAAATTCTAGTTTTCACCTGAAAGTTCAAATTTTGTTGTGGGGAACAAATGCTGTCAGCTATTTCCCTTGGTGTGAAGGCTTGCCTCATGCACAATTTACAAATACTCCCCAATGCCTGAAACTGAATAATGATAGTTTTTTTGGTTTGTTTTGTTTTTGTTTTTTGAGACAGAGTCTCAAGCTACAGCACCTGGGTAGAATGCCATGGGGTCACAGCTCTCTGGCTTAAGTGATTCTCTTGCCTCAGCCTCCCAAGCAGCTGGGACTACAGGCACCGGCCACAATGCTCAGCTATTTTTTGGTTGCAGTTGTCATTATTGTTTAGCTGACCTGGGCGGGCTTCAAACCCGCCAGCCCTGGTGCATGTGGCTGGCATTGTAATCACTGTGCTACAGGCATTGATCCATGTTTGATATCTTCTAATTGGCTACATAGATGGTTTAAAAGATGTATATTCAAAGGTCAAGATTTAATATAACTAATAACTCGATTGCTTCCTTAAAGTCATTCTTAAATGAAGCTGGCCATCTCTTCTCTCCTTGTGAGCGTGTGGCACTGACGAATACCGGATGGTGACCATCACAGGCTCACGCCACTGTGGGCTTTATACCCAGGTGTCTGCGGGTCACGCATCACTTTGAGGCCATCAGTAGAGGTATCAGCATAGTGAAGAAGGCAAATAATAATCTAATACTATGGTGAAAATAAGCCCAGGAGTTGGAGGTCCCTGTGAGCTGTGATGCCACGGTACTCTACCCAGGGTGACAAAGTGAGATGGTCTCAAAAAAAAAAAAAAAAAAAAGGCCGGGCACGCTGGCTCATGGCCACTCTAGGAAGCCGAGTCAGGTGGATTGGTGGCTCTGAGGTCACCAAAAATACGCACGGACACTTTTCTGCTGGTCAGCTTTTGTTACATTTGTGTATTTAACGCGTGGCCCAAGACCATATATCAGATAGATTGCATCAAACTTAGCTGAACTTCTGAGCCCTCCGCGGAGCGCACGCGCATGCGCACATGCACGGCTGGGCGCGCTGTCCGCGCAGCCGCCGCGCAAGGACCCAGTCCTCGAGCTCTGAAGTCTTCCTGAGAGGTGTGGCCGGTGAACCCCCCTTAGGCCCCGGACCCGAGCACTGCTATGAGAGGCAAGCACCCAGAGAAGCCGAGATGCCATTCCAAGACCGCAAGAACACCTGAAGGACGCGTGTGCGAGAGGCTAAGGGAGTTTTTCAAGGAGAGTCAACTTGTTCACACACGGGCAGCCAGTTTCAGGCAGCAGTGGCAGAACCATGGCCAGCGCTAAGCTCGGGTTAGGCGAGGCGCGGCCGGGCGAGGCGGGGCAAGTAGAGAGCAGCACCAGCGTCAGGACCGCGCTCGGGGCCGGGGGAGCGCGGCGGCAGCACCGTGGACAGCTCCAGGGCTGTGGTGGGGGCGGGGAGCGCCTTTCCCACCGGCTGACGTCTTACGCCGCGGCGCTGGTTCCCACATGCACCCGGCCGGGCCGGGGTGGGGGCGGGGGGCGCACAGCCTGCGCTCCGGGGCCACAGCCTCGCACAGGCTGGGGGGACACCTAGACGGAGCACAGGAGTCCTGGAAAAACTGGCTTCCTCTGCGTGGTGTGCAGTCTGGAGGGAGGGGCGAGGAGGTGAGCTCCGAGGCAGCTGCATGACGCACTAGCCCCTCTCGCGGCACCCACACGCCTGGCCGCCAGCGCCAGCTTCTCTCATCCTGGGAGATGCCCCACTCTGGTGACCAGACAGCCGTTTCCGCCGCCATGGGGGGCCCTGCCTGCGACACTGGCCTCTGAGGGCTTCGGACCTGCGGCGCTCCAGCCCAGTGCCTTCTTCTCGGCCACAGATGTTCACTGGCAGGAGGTTGGGACAGAATTCACAGGCATTTTCCAGGAACGCAACACTGGCCAGAGGTTGCAAACATCCGGATTGGCGCTGGGTGCAGAAATTAATTTAAGGCCCCTGAACGCCCCTTCAGCAAACACCCTGGGCCCGTCTCCTGACCAGAGATGGATTTGCCTGCGAACCTAACCTTTCTTTCCCTGTCCACCCCCTCCCCTTTGGAGACCAACCACAGCCTTGGCACGAGCACAGGCGACCTACGTGCCAGACCACCCGTGCACTCTATCTTTGGGGTGCTTGTTTTGACCTTATTAGGTTTCCTGGTGGTGGTGACGTTTGCCTGGAATCTGCTCATACTGGCAACCATTCTCCGGGTACGCACCTTCCACCGTGTGCCGCACAACCTGGTGGCGTCCATGGCCGTCTCGGATGTGCTGGTGGCCGCGCTGGTCATGCCACTCAGCCTAGTGCACGAGATGTCCCGGCGCCCCTGGCAGCTGGGCCGGCGGCTCTGCCAGCTGTGGATCACGTGTGACGTGCTCTGCTGCACCGCCAGCATCTGGAACGTGACAGCCATCGCTCTGGACCGCTACTGGTCCATCACCCACCACCTCGAATACACGCTCCGCACCCGCAAGCACGTCTCCAACGTGATGATCTTGCTCACCTGGGCGCTCTCTGCTGTCATCTCTCTGGCACCGCTGCTGTTTGGCTGGGGGGAGACTTACTCTGAGGAGCGCAAAGAGTGCCAGGTCAGCCGCGAGCCCTCCTACACCGTGTTTTCCACCGTGGGTGCCTTCTACCTGCCACTCTGCGTGGTCCTCTTCGTGTATTGGAAGATCTACAGGGCCGCCAAGTTCCGCCTGGGCTCCAGAAAGACCAACAGTGTCTTACCCATCCGCGAGGCTGTGGAGGTGGGTGTGACCCTGGGCCTTAAAAACAGGGCACTCATGTTTGGACAGACATCATCCCCGGGGTGCTGCCCACCTGTGTAGAAAGTGGAGCTCTTTGGTTTGGGGTGGAATGGACTGGGAGAGGGAAAGAGGGTCTGAGACTGGTGCTGCCGTGACGTGCTGCCCCACACGGAGCCAGTCAGGTCGTTGGCATTGCTCTTTGTGTCTGTTTTCCATTTGCCATTTCTGACGGGTCCTTTATTTTCAGACTCAGGGGTTCGGATTACTTAATTCTCCAGAGTCCCCTTTGGTCCTGGAATTCTATGAATTTATAGCACCCTTTAGAACATCTGCATAAGCTGGTCTCTGGGGCACACTGAATCAGTACACTGGAAAAGCCTGCAACCTTCTGCACGTCCAGCGGAGGTGTCCCAGGTGGAAGGGGTGGAAGTGAGATTGGACAGAAAGACTGCCATGCACCAGGCTAAGCAGCTCAGTGTTTCAGCCCAGCCCAGTTTTTTCTTTGCAAAATAGCAACTGATTTTGCAAAATGTGGTATCATCATCTAGGTTACTAGCATTCTGCATCCCCTCCCTCCTAATGTAAGACTGAAAATGTTGCTTCCACTGGTCCCTGTAGGGCGTTTGCCATCTGCCTGCATCGCCTTGTGGTCTTTATTCTGGGTATTTCTCCCACAGCCCCAACAGGGTGCGTGCAACCAAGGACCACTGGTCTATCTTCCTGAAGATAGTAAAGTTGGAGGAGGAAATTAAAAACCCAGGGAGGGCAATTCCCAGCTCCCTACAAGTGGCATTTACTACTTGACAACCACTAGAGGGCAGCAATCAGGGTTTTTCTCCTCATCCTTGCCCCACCCATACTCCCCCCTCCCTCTTTGTGTTAACTCTTAATAATCTGACCCCAATGACTGGAGATTCTGAAACTACATGTAAGTTGAAAATGCTATATAAGTTGAACAGCTCCCCTCTCCATTGCCAAGGGCAATTCCTTGAACTTAATTCACATATGAAGTTAAAGCAGAAATGTACACAATTCCTATTTTCTGTTACTGGCTCTTAGACAGCAAAGTAAGATCATTACACTTGCTGAGTATGTACTATGGGCTTGGTGGAAGGATGGTAACGGCTTTGTTTTTGCCAGTGAAAAGTTTGGTCCAGTGAGGGAGATGGACACGTGCCATGGGCTCTGTATGTGTTTTCTGAAGTCAGTAGCTAATTTTCACCAGGCCCAGTCAAACTCAGAGGGACCAGAGATATAGCTAAAAAAGAAGTGGGGAGGGCCTTGTTTAGAAGAAAGAGAAAAGGAGTCAGGGACTACGTTTTTTTTTTTTTTTTTATCTAAAATAGCAGTTGCCAGGGTGATATTGTCCCCCAGGAAACATTTGGAATGTCTGGAGACATCTCTGATGCCCAAGTCGGGGGAAGAGGGTGCTGACGGCCTCTGGTGTGCAGAGGTCAGGAATGCTGGCAAGCATCGTACAGTGCACAGCCCTTCCCTCACAGCAAGTGACTGTTCAGACCACAATGTCAACAGTACTGAATCTGGGAAGCTCTGATCTATTAGATCTCTAAACTGAACAAGGAGTGCTGATGGAAAAGAACACAGGCACTTCCACCAAACTGCCTGGAGCCATGTTCCCTGAGTGCAAGCACCCAACCAATTCCAGGTCAGGAGCAAGAGGACTGGCCACCATCGAGGCCGCACTGTACATTAGTCCTGTCCTACCACGATGCTTCCCAGGAAAACATGGTTTACCATCAATATCAAATACAGCTTTACAAGGGGGAAGCAATTATAATTCTATCTCAGGTATATTATAAAAGGATAAAGGGCTCTCTCATTTCTCTGCTTTGGAGATAGCAGAAGCAAAGCATTATGACATCTTTGTGCTGTCATATATATAAAGGACATAAAGGGAGAGAGAAAAAGAGGGAATAAGGCAGTGTGTGTGTGTGTGCATGTGTGTGCATTTGTGTGCATATTTGTATGTGTGTATATATGTGTGAGAGCACACACACACATATATGCACACACATATACACTCTCTTGCCCAGATCACTTTAAAAATGGATCCCTTGGCTTTGCAAGACCTTAAATGATCCAGGACTCTACCTATAGTATGAGGCTGCCTCTGCTTGTACATTAAAGGGTTAATTGCAAACTATTTCTCTGTGGTGGTGGGTGTCAGGGTTTCTAAATACAGTTCCACCACCAGCTAGTTGTGTTACCCAGGGAAACCACAACATTTCTTGTTTCTTTGTCTGCTGAGTTTTATTCAAACACATGCAAACCCTAACCTATGACAGCCACTGAGATGACAACAGGAACAAGAGACAGATAAGCCTTATCCTTGTCAAAAGGTGATGCAGCCACTACTGAGGACTTGCAATAACAGGCTGAAGAGAAATGTGTTGCTTACTACAGTGGGACAGCTGTGCTTTCAGGGACAATTTCTCTGAGCAGGGCAGAAAGCTATTATTAAATGGCACTCAGGACTTCAGGGACTGGCAGACTACAGAGGTGTGAGTGGATGACATCATCTATATGAGCTGCTGATGTCGACTGGCTGTTACTCCAGTGGGGTTTGCTGCAGGAGTTTACCCTAGTGGCCTGAATTTCAAAGGTGAGAAGGAGACTCCCATAGGTTGGCTTTAAGATCATCTTCATTGAGATCAATTCTCCTTGATTGATACGATAAATAAGTTTACAACTGGCTCTGCACTAAAGAACACCCAGGTCTTTCCCTAGGTCTGTGGGAACATGTAGGTTTTGGTCACCTGTTCTTGGTCCCAATCCAGCCAGACCTTCAGGAGAGACCTCAAGAATCGTCTAGCTCTTCACCAATGCTGTTGGTTCTCTCCTCAAACCCTAAGTTTTGTCTGTACACATCTGATGTTCTGATTGCACATTAACTAACGTGATTTTATCCTGTTCTTGGAATCCTTTGTTGAATCCTCTGTCAGGTGTTGTGCATGCCTGTGAAGTTCCGGGCGGTAGGCCTCAGACAGCTATGAGACTGACAAGCATAACTAGAAACATTGTAAGAATGGATGGAGTGGCATCCCAGGTGATCACCTGGATTTCCCAGCTCTGATCAAGAAAGCATGTCCCAGAGGTTCCCTGAGTCTTTCTTAGGTAACTGTGATCCTTTTTATTTTAGCTTAAATACAGACTGTTTCACCTTTGTTACCCAGGTTCAGGTATAGGGGATCCTGACCTCGGTAGGCTCCTAAGTCCCTGAGATCAGAGGCCTTCAAGGATGTTTCACCCAAAGAACCATTTCTCACAGTGATTTTCAGCTTCCACTTTTTAAGTCTATATGGAAATATCTTGCCCCTTATTAGATATTTTCTGAATTGGCAATTTCACATTTTAGTTTATTTTTTTCTTGTTAAACTTCTTAATTCAGGTTTAAGCCCACTTATAAAAAGACAGAATAAAACTATAGTTTAGCTGTCAAGTTTATACCAGAATATTGTTTGCAAGTTTTCTGAGTCTATTTTCTGTCTTTATTTAGTTTACAATTTTGAACCTTTATTTAACTTTTCCTTAAAAGCTTCTGAAATCACCTTATGTGTTTCCTATTTTTACATTTAATTTTTCATAGCATGGTTACATAATTCTTCCCTTTTCTATCATTCTTCTTTTAAACATTTTTTCCCCACACGAGGGGATTTCAGTTAATTTATTTTGTTTTATTACTATTTTTTGAGATGGAGTCTCAGTTTGTCAACCCCAGTAGAGTGCTGTGGCACCATAGCTCACAGCAACCTCAAACTCTTGGGCTCAAGGGATCCTTTTGCCTCAGCCTCCTGAGCAGCTGGGACTATAGATGCCCGCCACAGCGCCTGGCTATTTTTAGAGATAGAGTCTTGCTCTGGCTCAAGCTGGTCTCAAACCTGTGAGCTCAGGCAATCCACCTGCCTTGGCTTCCCTGAGTGCTAGGATTACAGGCATGAGCCACCACACCCGGTCTGATTTCAGTTAATTTAATTAGTTGGTATAGATGTGTAGTCCAAGACAATAAGAATTTTGTTTGATTTCCTAAAAATATTCTAAATTCTATAACAACATTTTTGCTTTCCTCCCTGGAGTTCAGAAAAATTCTTCATTATGACTTTTACCTTAGCTCTAAATTTGGGTTTTAATTTAAATTTTATAAATCTAACTCTTTTTTTTTTTTTTGAACTTTTTGGCCAGGGCTGTGTTTGAACCCACCACCTCCGGCATATGGGGCCGGCACCCTATTCCTTGAGCCACAGGCGCCGCCCTAAATCTAACTTTTGCCTAAAAATTTTACCATGCAATTGTGTTTTTCCCAAGAAAACACGGAAATAAGGGTAGTTCATGTAGGATTTTTAGATAAAGCTGAACAGAAGTATACAAGAGAGAAATATGCAAGGGAAGAAGGTTGGAGAAGGTTGGAGAGTTGTCTTAGAGTTGGAATCTTATTTTAAGACCTCAAAATACCAGTTGAAGCAGCTGACTTTTAACTGTTTGAAGTTCATCTCCTAATTTTTCTAGAACCTCTCTGAAATAGGTTAATTTATCGATTTTGATCTGCCAGAAGCTTTTCATTAGGGAAAAAATGGCATTTATGAAGAAAAGTGCAAGAATTCTGATTATAATGCATTTTATTTATTTTATTATTATTTTTTTTGAGACAGAGTCTCACTACGTCACCCTGGGTAGAGTGCCGTGGCATCATGGCTCACAGCAACCTCAAACTCTTGGGCTTAAGTGAAGTCTCTTGCTTCAGCCTCCGAAAGAGCTGGGACAATAGGCACCTGGTGATTTTGTTGTTGTTGCAGTTATTGTTGTTTTAGCTGGCCTGTGCCAGGTTCGAACCTGCCAGCCTCCGTGTATGTGGCCAGCACCCTACCCACTGAGCTATGGGTGCCACCCAGGATTATAATGCATTTTAAAATAGGAAATAGACCTTCTTTAAGGAGAAGATTGAGACTTTGACAGAGAGGAACCACGACACACAAGAATGTTTGTGCTTGTGAATTGTGTCTTAGCATCCCAGATCAGAGCCTAGGAAGGGGCCATCCAACCTCCAACTCAGCAATCATTAAGCTGGTATACACACGAAACAAAATGACATACTTTCACAAACTGAAAGTCTGGAGTGCCCTCGTGAAAGTTTTGAATTGGACCCAAAGCAAAGGTCGACCAATTGCTTTTTCATAAATTGGTCACTGGTCTCATGGTCCAGCCTAAGCTCTCAGGTCAGGCTTAGATTGGACTGGAAACTTATCAAGCCTATGCCTTATAGAATAATCGTTTTTATAGTCAACAGAAAAATACATTCCAGATAAAACAGAAACCTTTGCAATGAGACATACATAGAGACAAACAGTAGCAAGAACAAAGCAAGCAACATAGAATAAGTAGTTTAATGGCATAATACTATTTTTCAAGTGCTACACCTCTACAACCACAGGCCTAAAGCCTTATGCCAAGATGTAAGCCAATTATCTAATGGTAGGCCTCTCAGTAAAAGATCTAGTTACTTGGTACAAATACCTCAGCCTAATGACCTCATGCAAGGACATGCTGGGTTACCAACCCTAGGACAGCACAATGCCTTGAGCAATAAGAGGCCAGAAGAAATAGTCAGAGCTCAACTCATTGCCAACACTGATGCCCTTGGCTGCACATCCAAAGGGCAACTGGAGTTTGGGGTCCAGTGAATGGTCCTCCTGCCCGAGGATCCCATAGTAAGTCCTCTGAACTGAGCCTACGGAACTGAGAGAAAAAGACAAAGTTGGATTCATGACTTAGAAAGTTACGCTTGCCAGGCACAGTCTCCTGGGCAGAGCAGAATGTGGATCATTGAAGGAGATGGGCATCGTCAAGTTCAGGGACTGGAGGAAGCCAGAGGGGAGTGAGCTGCCTCCCTCAGCACCTGGGCTTTACCCAGGTGGGCCTGCCACTGGTTGGTGCTGCTCAGAGGCACGTTGACTGGGCTGACTCTGACCCTCACTGGCTGACTTTCACAGGCGAGGGTTGACACTGATTCGGTTTTTTGTCGGTTTGCAAATGCTTATTCACGGAACTGCATTGCCCTTGATCAACTGACTGTGAAGAGGTTTAAACAAGTAACTTGGCTCCTTGTTATTATAGCTACAGAATTAGCAGACTTTTCCTAAGTTTCTGGGAATATTTGGTTCCTACACTTGTGGGGCCTTCCCTGATGGATAAGGCCATTACTAGCTTGAACGTCCCGACTCCCCTGTCAGGCCCTGGTGACCATGGTGTGTTAGAACCTGTGAATAGCCTGAACCCACCCACGTTGTCAAGGTAGGAATTTCCGTCCTTTAACTTCCACACCCGCGGTTGATAATAACCTACTGACCATCTGTGATACTGATGGGGGTGGGGTGGGGGCGAAGTGGGACACTTGGGGAAAATACAAGAACACATCAGATTTACGATTGACTGGTCAGTAATTATTTAGCACATAATCATTCTGGAAGAGTGAAAGGTCTGACACAGAGGTGGCTTTCCCCGGAGAACTTGTTTATAGGGAGAAATGAGGGTAAATGTTCACTTAGAAATACTTGTATATATGAATCTTAAATTGTGAAATATGCATTTCAGACATTGTTAGGAAAAATCTAACTGGCTTGAGTGTTTACTTTTTTTTTTTAACCCTATTCCCTCTTTTCTGCTAATGACCATTTTGAGTGATTATGGTAATTAATAGCCACTATTTCCCAGACTCAAGTACTTTACTGCAATCATTGATTAGCAGACAGCAAAGAGCCGTGGAGTCCACAAGTCAGAAAACTTCAGGGCGAGCACACGAATCTAGCGTTTGAGGGCATTAGACACCAGAACCCCCAAGAAGACCATGGTCCTCCTAACAGCGGGAGCCTCTGCTGTCCCAAAAGCTCCACTTCACACCACTCTTCCTTCTAGCAAGTGAATTGGCTCTGAATGCAGAACCAGAAAATGGCTCATAAATGATCAACATTTCACAAGGTACAAGAAATATGTGCTTTTCTGACAAACTTGGAATTCTATGACTCAACTATAAAAAATCCCTGCGTCCAAGTGAGCCTTACATGTCAATAGCATCACCAGCTTCACCATAGCCAAGGTGACCAGCACCCCCAGGGTCCCTGGTGTGGCCAGAATCCCCAGTGTCTCCCGTGTCCTCAGGGTCACCCAAGGAAAAAATGCCAAGATGAAGGATAATTTCCCAAAGGTTGAAGAGTCTGGCCAGAATTCTTTGCCCCTTGCCACTTGGGGATGATGGGAAAGTGGTTTCCAAGACATTATTTTCAAGTTGGGCTCTATTAAGGATATTGGTAGCTTTCCTTTATGCTGAAAAGTTAAGCTAAATATTGTTTGAATTCTCTGAAGTGCATTCACAGATATGCATTAATAAATCAGAAGCTTAACTCAGGTTTCATCTGGCATTGAGAGTGGGGTATGCAAACAGGGGTTTTCACTGTTTATGTCATATGTGTTTTTCAGGGTTGCGGTACTATGGACTATTTGCTTCAATATCGATTATCTTTTCAATTGTACAATGCTAGATTTTTACTGTTTTTCAAGTAAATGACAGCAGGGCTATCATGCAAAGTTGGTAATTTATACATCATGGACATTACTTTAACCATAGTGTTCTTATACCATCTGTTTTTCTAGATGATGGGTCATTTTGTTTTTACTCCAGCTTAGAGATGTAACCAAGAACTTAAGTGGATTAGATTAACCAGCTAGATCTTCAAACTTAGTCCCTTGCCTAAAATATTGTATCCTATTTGGAATAAGCTGTGTAATTCCCCTTTTAAGTCATGACATGGTGGGTCACGCCTGTAATCCTAGCACTCTGGGAGGCTGAGGCAGATGGATCACTTGAGCTTAGGCATTCAAGACCAGCTTAAGAGTAAGACCCAGTCTCTACTAAAAATAGAAAAACTAGGCAGGTGTTTTGCATACACCTAGAGTCCCAGCTACTCGGAGGCTGAGGCAAAAGGATTGTTCAAGCCCAGGTTACCGTGAGTCACGACACCATGACACTCTACCCAGGGTGACAGAATGAGACTCTGATGCAACAAAAAATAATAAGTGAATAAATAGGCTCGGCGCCTGTGGCTCAATCAGCTAAGGCGCCAGCCACGTACACCTAAGGTGGCCGGTTCAAATCCCCAGCCCGGCCTGCCAAACAACAATGATGGCTGCAACCAAAAAAAAAATGTCCAGGCGCTGTGGCGGGCACCTGTGGTCCCAGCTACTTGGGAGGCAGAAGCAGGAGACTCCCTTGAGCCCAGGAGTTGGAGATTGCCATGAGCTGTGATGCCAGGGGGATAGCTTGAGGCTCCATCTCAAAAAAAAAAAAAAAGTGAATAAATAAATAAACAATACCCCTTTTAGAATATCCCAGAGCCCCAGTATGCTGGAGTTAGGGAAGAATACTATTAAATGTCAGTGCGGTCAGTGTCACCTACCAGAAATTGGCTGATTGGCTCAGGAATTGTCCCACATTTTGATTGATTCAGTACATTTGCTAACTTGGTACATCCAGCCATTGTGATTTCTTTGTATTTAGGCTACCTCATCCTCAGACACACATTATTTCAAAGCTCTTAAGAGCTAAAAATAGGGCCAGGATGAAGGAAAGGCTTCCTTTGGTGAAAGTTCCATTCCACATGTGCTGGCGAGCCCTGCGCTGCAGAGCGCGGCCTGTGGAGGACTTGGGAGCACCAGGTGAGACAGAGTCTCAGAGTTCGGAGTCTGTTTACCATAAATGTGGGCAGAAGACACACAGGGTAATCTTACGAGAGGAGGGGGCTGGCCAGTGGACTGTCTCAGACGGTGGAGTATGGGAGGAAGCACAGCAGTAGAAACCTTACACCAGAGGAAAAGTTCTAGCAAGCTCTAACATTTTAGAGGGGACATGAACCCAGAAAGCTGGAAGGATGTTGGAGAATGTGGATCGAGGGGCAGGGATGGGCAAGGACTAGTGCCCTGCCGCTGAGTCATCAGAACACGCCATCTTCTGCCGCTGCCGTTCCCTCCGTTGAAGGGCAGCAGAGGGAACCATCCTCATCACGTCTGTTTCATCACCTCTATTCCCTCCATTTCCAGGGCGTGAGCAAAGCCCCCAGCTCCATCACCCTGTTTCCATATCCGAGGGTAGGGGGCCACAGGCCATCATGTCCCCCCCACCCCCCCAGACATCAAGGACTTTCCTTTGTGCTCGGGCCCACACCTGCCAGGGGTGAGAGGCAGCTCTCATAAAGCTCCTGCTTCCCCTTCACAGGTGACGAAACCTGCTCAGCAGCCTCAGATGTTGTTCACTGTCCGCCCTGCCACTGTCACCTTCCAGACAGATGGGGACGTGTGGCGGGAACAGAGGGAGCAGAGAGCCGCGATCATGGTGGGCATCCTCATTGGGGTGTTTGTGCTCTGCTGGACCCCCTTCTTCATCACGGAGCTCATCAGTCCCCTGTGGTCCTGGGACGTCCCCGCCATCTGGAAAAGCATTTTCCTTTGGCTCGGCTACTCCAACTCTTTCTTTAACCCCGTGATCTACACGGCTTTCAACAAGAAGTACAACCACGCCTTTAAGAACTTCTTTTCAAGGCAGCCCTGAGTAAGGGGCTCAGGACAGAAGGGACTTCCTCCGGAATTTCCAATTTCGTCTGTTTCCCCACCGCCACCCCCATGTGGAAGATTCAGGTCCTTAAAGTCCTCCAGGGTCATCTTTAAACAGACTGGCCTCACTGCCACTTCTGGGTAGGAATATGGATCCTCACAATGATCTTGGTAACATACGATATCTACGTGTCTTTCTGTCCCTCCCTCTGCACTGACCGCCACGGACTTTTCCCACAAAGGGCTCTCTCCTCCTCCAAATCCACACCAGCATGTTTGTTGCCATTGTCCTAGAGAAATCAAGGCAGATGAGAGGGAGAAAGTAAAAATAATATGGGCAGATTGACAAAGGTAGAAATGAATGAAGAAGTCATACTGTGAACATCTGGGGGTAGGAGACCATCGTTCCCAGCTTTCTGGAGTAGTCCCCATTTCAAATATTTTGTTTTATGGTCCGGGTAAGTGTGCCCAAATCCTGATGAGGTATGTCTCAATAGTTGACCTCCAAGTACCGTCTCCAAATGTCTTAAAGTACGTAGCCCTGACTGTAAAACCAGCGAATATTAGCTTTAAGGTTCCGTGTATGGCAACTACATCTCTGTGCAGGTGAGTGCGTGTGCACACACACACACACACACACACACACACCCCACCCAGCTGTGAAGACAGAATGGTCCAATTAGTTTACTCCAAATGCAACCCATCAACTTGGCACAGGCACTAAGCGTCAGACACTTCCTTCCACTTTGAAGCAACTCTTCATAAACAACAGAGAAGTCTACTCCTCACGTGGTGTCTGCCACGCTTGCTTATTTGCTATGGGTTTTGTGTGTATGGAATTCAAGTATCCCTAGGCAAAGTCTTTTATTCTCAGCTCATGAGCTCAGAGTAAAACAACTGTCATTATGTTGTTGATTTCTTAAATATAACTTCACAACCAGTGACTGTGAACACACATTCAGCAAACACAGGCCCTCGAAGGGGATGGTTGATAATTTGCTAATTGCTCCTGTGTTGGTGTGTGAATGCTGCTGGAAGGCTGAGACCCGTAAGTGCTGACAAAGACGGACCGGGGTAAAGCTGGCCCAGTGCTCTGGGACCCAGCATCTGTATGACCATAGGAAACCTGTGTCATTATACAAAACTTTCAGAACATCTCGGGCAATAAATCTGCCTGTGGTCTGCTGTGTCGCCCACTCTCTGAATGCATGAATTATGTATTGTAACATCTCTGAATTATAAAATACATAATATACATAGTGTGTTAAATGTAATAAATTATAAAAATTAAGACTTCAAAAACAGGACATTTATAATTTGTATGTGGTATTGGCTTGAAGTTACGTCTCACATTTATAGCCGAGACTGACTTTATTCAGAGTGTGAGCAGATAAGGCAACATTCCACGTGTGAAGTCATAACTGATGCTAAAGGCGGACCCTACACTATGGATTCAGACAGATTCAGTGAAGAATTTACTTGGAAAGTCCTTAGATTTTTCTCATTTCTGTATATATCGCTCAAAGGGCCAAACCCACAGGTATTTTAAAATACAGACTTGTTCACTTATTCAATTTACCTTTCCCCCCTATTACTTGAAATTAAAGAGACCGACAGTGCTGTTGTATTCTGATGGTCTAATAAGGGAGGCGCTTCACGGACTCTAAGTTCCCCGCAGCTGAGAAGGACAAGCTCAGACACGGAGGCCTGGGAATGTGACATCAGAGTCAGGGTAAATTTGTACATCTGTTCTCTCCGAAAATTCACGTACAAACTTTTATTCTACCCCATAATTTCAGTGTTTGTCTTACTGTTAAAAGGCTTATTTCCTTTATACTCTTTAGTAAAATGAAGATTTAGGAAGATGAGCCACATTTTGGCTTCAAATACTCCCTAACTCTCCTAAGATTCTGTATGCCCCTAGTTGGAGAAAGATTAGGTTATCACAATGTTAGTTACACCCCCAGCTGAGGTTATGATTAATATTTTCACAAGATGAATAGGTTCCTGTACTGTCATCATTCGGTCTGTATTTGATACCTCCCAGGCATCCCCTGAATTACAGATTATAGGTACAACACACTCTACTCATATGCTGCACAGAGGAAGAAGCATTCTGTACACAGGAAGGCAGAAGTGGCAATCAGTGAATCACTGTGCTGCCATTTCAGTATCAAATGTTTATTTCCAGGTAAGATACGCAGACATTGATGACTTGGGTCTCTGAATATCTGCAAAACACTTCCATTTACTCTTGACGCTAATATTTTACCAGGTCAGAAATTAATGTGAGTCCTAAACACGAGGTGACTGTTCAAAATATCGGTCCCTGCTGCTTGTGCCAAGGGCAGCAGCCACCTGTGTAGACGGTGCCTGGGGAGGAAGGAGGAGAAGGGCGGGGGAGGGGATGGGGCAAGACACACTGCTCTGTTCTTCTACCTAAAGATAACATATTAAGAAGATCATTCTCTCGTGATTGATGATCTTTTAAAATTTTTATTTATTTTTGACACAGAGTCTCACTCTGTCACCCCAGCTAGCATGCCCTGGTGTCAGCCCAGCTCACAGCAACCTCAAACTCCTGGGTTCAAGGAGGACTCCTGCCTCAGTCCTCTGAGTAGCTGGGACAACAGGCACCCACCAGCACCCACTGCTAGATTTTCTATTTTTAGTAGAAATGGGTCTTGCTCAGGCTGGTCTCAAACCCCTAAGCTCAAGGGATCCTCCGGCCTCGATCTGCAACCTGAAATCACATACCCTGCAAGGCCCTTTTCAGTTTTGTACTTTCCTTCTGCAGTGGTAGAAAACAGGTAGAAGATGTTACGAGTCTATGTCAACACTAGGTCATTTTTGTGGAAACTAAATCTTGATAGAAGTTTATTTTTGTTCCTTCTTCCTAAGAGGAGCCCTTTTGTTTCTGCATTGGTTCTACTGGATTCATGCTGCCTCCCTGTTCCCAGCCCAGATGACATGTTTCTTTCTTTTTTTTTTTAGACAGTCTCAAGCTGTCACCCTGGGTAGAATGCTATGGCATCATAGCTCACAGCAACCTCCAACTCCTGGGCTCAAGTGATCCTCTTGCCTCACTTTTTCTATTTTTTAGTAGAGATGAAGTCTCACTCTTGCTGGTCTTGAACTTGTGAGCTCAAACTATCCACCTGCCTCGGCCTCCCACAGTGCTAAGATTACAGGTGTGAGCCACCATGCCCGGCCTGTGCCATGTTTCTGTTAAGGATAAATGCAGACTGTGAGCCTGTGGCGTGAATGCCAAGTGGAAGTGACTGCCCCACAGGTTGACCCTTGGGGAAGGGCTGGTAGGAGGCAGTGGTGAGGTTTCTGCAAGTCTCTGTCCCTGTTGGGAGGGGTTTCTGGTGCTATCTCCTGGTTGGCAGCACCTGGGCTGGTCAGCAGGGCCTTGCTAATCTCCAGTGGGCCACCTGTGGTGTTCGGTTGTCTTCCCTGCACCCAGGAGACACCCTACTCTGGCCATGGCACCCCTGCTCTGGTTGTGGCACCCCATTATCTCTGCTGTGCACACAGGTGCTAGCTGTGATAGGCTGAAGTCCAGGCTGACCAGCGCCAGTGGGTTAAATGGCTCTGTCTCACCATCATACAAGTTCTGAGTCTTGCAGTAAAGCTACATTCAGAACCCCCTCTTCCTCTTGCTCCTGAGAAGGACTTGCCCTTCCACCTGGTTTCACTTGGAAGCTCATGGCTCCCCTTTGACGGCCTCCTTTGCAAGGTCTCGGACTCACTACTCACTGGGTCCAGCATGGCAGGGCAAGCAAGAAAGGACATGTGTGCTACTCAGCTCCCTTATGGCCCAGCTCCACACAGACTAAGGAATAATCATGGACATTCATAAGCACCTACCACAAGCAGGGCAGAGTGCCATGTGGGGAAGGGGCTGTGAGGTGGCAGGGTCCCCACAACCTGGACAGTCATTCAGGGAATGACCTTCCAGCTGCTTCTCCTCCTGTAACATCAAACATTCTTTTCACCTACCAGAAATCACGTAGCCCTGCGTACTTTCCTTATTATTGGCAAACACGCAGCTTTTCCTCTTTAGAGTTAATCCTTACCCCAGGTGTTAAAATTCACTTTGTTGAATTTTAAAAGTAAAGCTGCTTCCACAGGCCAGTGCTGGCTGGTCATCAGCTGCATCAGACCTCCCAGCCCCGTCCTATCTTTTGTCTCTTGTCTTCTTTCTTGTTTCCCACCATTTCCCACTCAGGTTATTTCTCTGTCCTTGCATTGGTTCTTGAGAGTGCCAGGCACTTGTCTTCATCCACATTTGGTCCTAACAACAACTCCCTGAGGAATTATGGAGATTTAATGCAAAAATCATTTGAATCTTGTAAAAAGTAAATTATAGATTCAAGATGCAACAGCTAGTGTGTTACATCTAGAAACACATCTAGAATCATGAAAGAAAGAAAGAGCAAGCGAGCCAGGGTCTGCACTACCACATGGAAACAGCCCTCAAAAAACCAGAAAAACTTCACAAGAGCCAGGTGAGTGTGGGTAATTAGCACAAATCCCTCTCTCAGGATATCCCCCAAGTATAGCCTTGTAGATGCTGTGAGAGTCAGTATTCAAAGGACGCCCTTTTGTACAATGTGTTTTCTCTTATATTTGCTGACAGGATGTCGACTTTTATGTGATGCCTGCTTCACAGACCAGCATCCCCAAGTACCATGAGCAATCCAGACATTCTCTTCTTGGCTCACATCCCAGGGAACCTGAAAAGCAGTTCTGGACAACAGATGACTGGTGAAGATGGTATGGTGAGATGACCATACCTCCCCCAGTGCTGATAAGGGAAGGTGCTGAGATTAATTTGTAGTCACGTGTTACTTATGGACAGGGAAACTTCTGAGAAATGTGTCCTTATGTGTTTTGTTGTGCAGCCATCACAGAGAGTACATTCACACACCTAGATGAGATGGCTGCTCACACCTGGCCGTGGGGTAGGTGGTGGCGCCCACTGCACACCCAGCACAGTCAGCTCAGTTGGAAACTAAACTTGGGAGTTTCTTCCTACTGGCAAGGGAGACAGGCCACACCTCTGCTGGTGAGTTATATTCCTGATGTGGGCCAAATGAGAACTTCAAGGGAGTCTGGTTTCTACTTGGGGTGCCTCCAGCCCAGCCAGGCCATAGGCAAGAAAGACCCTTACCTAGTGTGGAAGAAGATGGGCTGACAATGGTGGGGGACAGAGGAAAGGGGAAGGGGCTGCTTCTCACTTTCTTTTCATCCTTCCTATTCCTTAAAATAGGTGGAATTTTTTCCCCTTGACATTTTAAATTACTTTTACATCTGGCCTACAGGTAAAGCAAGACAGATAAGACAAACAAAATTTAAAACTACCCCCTGATATAGTAGCATGCCACTAACACAGATATATTCCCTTATTTCTTTGATTTTTAGAGGCAGGGCCCTGCTGTGTTGCCCAGGCTGGTCTTGAACTCCTGGCCTCACGTGATCCTCTCACCTTGGCCTCTGGAGTAGCACGCCACCGTGCCCACTTGTTTCCTTATTGTTTTATAATAAAGGGATTGTCAAATATGGTCTTTTAGAATCTTTTTGACTCTGTTCAGTTTGTTTCATGACCTTAAATTTCCTTCTATATTCTCAGCCCAATCTAATGTTTAAATAAGGTGAAAACGGGGCGGGGGGATGGTCTGGAGGACTGACCCCTGCTGTGCCACATGATGCTTCAAAGATCAGCTGGGGACAAGCGCTGCCAGTTCAACCAAAACCACATTTGAAAAGATAAAAATAACCATCTAGCTCTTTGATCCACACAGACATAATTTTAAATACAGCCAACAGGTGGGTATGAGGGAAAGGTGGGCTAAGGGGTCCTTAATGTCACTGAAAATAGGGTTAAAACAGACAGCTTCCATAGCTCAGTGGGTGGGGTACCGGCCACATTCTGAGGCTGGTGGGTTCAAACCCGGCCCAGGCCTGGTAAAACAACAGGGACAACAGCAACAACAACAAAAAATAGCCGGGCGTTGTGGCAGGCACCTGTAGTCCCAGCTACTTGGGAGGCTGAGGCAAGAGAATTGCTTAAGAGTTTGAGGTTGCTGTGAGATGTGAGCAGCACTCTACCCAGGGCAACAGTTTGAGACTGTCTCAAAGGAAAAAAAGAAAATAGGGTTAAAAGGGGACTTTGGAGATGACTCTGTGTGGTGTGTGTGTGTGTGTAACATTGAGACCATATGAGGCTGTAGCATTTCACAGCTAGAGGGGCCTGGACTCTGAGTTAAAGCCAACAAAACCACAGGGGCCCTCAGAGCAGAGAAGCTTCAACCCCTGCCACTTCACGTCACTAGTGTCACGCTGCTCGCTCTCTTTCTGGATTTCTGTATTTGTCTTTTCATGCACCAGCACCACACTGTTTTACCTGCAGGGGTTTTAGCATTTGTCACGATACTTAGTAGTTACCTGTGTTAGGTGTTGTGGGTGGAATATGTGTCTCTCTGAAATTTTTATGTTGAAAACTCATCGCCAAGGTAGTGGTGCTAGGAAGAAAGTGAGGTCTGTGGGAGGTGATGAGGCCATGGGGGTACAGCTCCCTTATGATGGGAGTGCTCTTATGAAAAGAGGCTTCAGAGAGCCCTGGCCCTTTGCCTTCTGTCTCTTCTGCTACATGAAGACACAGCAACAAGGTAGCATCTTAGAAGTCAGCAGAACTCACCAGACACTGCACCTGCTACAGCTTTGATCTTGGACTTCTCAGCCTCCCGAAGTATGGGAAATAAGTATCTATTATTTATAAATTACTCTCTTTAAAGTGTTTTGTTATAGCAGCAGGAATAACATCAGGGTTCTCCAGAGAAATACAACCAACAGGATATACTATGTCCTATTAGATGTATGTGTCTCAGTGTATCTATGTCTACAGATTATCTATCATCTATCTATCATCATATGATCTATCATCTACCTATCATCTATTTATTTATCTATTATCTATCATTTGTCTATCTATCCATCTATCTAAGTATTATCTATTATGTATCCATCTTTCTATTAGCTATCATCTATCTAGTATCTATCCACCTATCTATCTATCTATCTATCGACTATCATAAGGTTTGGGTTAAGTAATTAGGGAGGCTGGGAAGTCCAGTTAGTAACCTGGAGACCTGGAGACCCTAATACTACAAGTTCTGGACTGAGTCAGAATCAGAAGGCAAGAAAATACCAATGTCCCAGGCTGAAGGCAGTTAGGCAAAGAGAGGAAATTCTCCTTTTCCCCACCTTTTTGTTCAATTCAAGGCCTCCACAAGATTAGATGAGGCCCACCCACATGGGAGGGCCAACTGCTTCACCTATCTAACAGAAATATGTAGTTTCATCTAGAAACACCCTCAGAGACACACCCAGAATAATGTTTAACCAAATATCTGGGCGTCTCATGGCCCAGTCAAGTTGTCACATAAAATCAAGCATCAAGGTATTGTATTGTTGTTCATATCGTTCTTCTTTGTTATGGATTTTCCAGATATTATTAACTGCTATTTTCAAATTGAACCTCATTACCTTGTCCAGCTCCAGATAAAACAACACTGGCACATTTATTGGGATTGCATTAAATGTCTTAAAGCCCAAACTAACTTATGGATCATCTTATCAAAGAACATAGAATGTCTTTTATTAAATATTAATATATTAATTCTTTATCACTCCCTAACTTAGCTTATTTTGTCTCAGCCACCTGTGCAGAAGGGGTTGGGGGTCTTCAACCTCCCACCGGGCTATTCACATGCCTTCTGGTCTGGCAGAAGAGACTTTCTACTAACTGGTCTAGCTAATGTGTTCAAGTTATACCCTCCCAAGAGCACCTCTTTCCTGAAACACAGCCTTCTTAGAGAACATAGATTCCTACCCCAGATGGGATTCTCTTACCTTAAATCTTTCCTAGAAGAAGCAGGGAATAAATGCAGAATCTAAGACTGAGTGCGTCCCTGGCTGCAGGCCACCTGGCCAGCTTTGCTCAGAAGAGCCCAGAGCCCATGAAGTTCCCATCACAGAGAGTTCAGTGTAGGATCTAGAAATTAAGGTTTTTCTTCAGAATTTACTTCTCTACAACCAGAACTTTCCTGGTTAGGTTATTGTCTTTGGGAGTTTCCTTTATAGCCTTCAGGAACATAATATAAATGTAAATTAGTTCAGGCTTTCCTAGGATGACATCAGTGTAAATGGGCTCTAAATACTCACTGCAGAAAGAGTTGTTTTTGCCCTAAAAAGTCAGAGACACAAAAATTCTATCTAATTGTGAGAGAATGAATTTCTATTGTTTAAACAAGCCCCTCTGCGGTGCTTTACCATGTTGTGGCAAAAGCAACTCAGTTGGTAGTGCCCTTCTGTTACATCCTACGTCCTTGTCTTCAAAAGGCACATGGTCACACCTTGTGAATTGGGGATAGTGCTAGCTTCATAATCCTGAGGTTTGCTTTCCTCTGTGCTGGGGAGCTCGGGTAATTCCCAGCACTATTCCTGCCACCAACTTGTTTGGAGAAGATGCTCTGGCTCCTGAGGTCTCAGGTGTTGCCACATCTAGGCACGAGTTTCCCCACTCGTGCTCCAAACACAAGGACAGGCCGCCTCCATCCCCCACTGCTTTGAGTGATGTGAGCAGTTATGGTTTTGTGGGGATACGAGAGCTGTCTCATGCATAGAGACTTCAAATAATTTTGGATTAATTACATCACCATGGTGACTACATTCTAAAAGATGAGTCTAAGATTCTGGGAGCATATTAATAGGTTGTTATTATGCTGTCTGGTAGTCGTAAAATTTTTACAGATATGGGAGGTTGAGATTAGTGCCGATGTCAGCGACATTTAATATGTTGAGCCAGGCAGGCTTCCTATAGGCCCAGAATTAAACTTAACCCAAAATGCTGTGGTTCAGTGACTGTTATTTGGAGCCATCAGCACACACCCTGGAGCACAGAGGGTCCTGGCTGGGGTGCTTGGTACCTTTGGATGGACAGCTGATGCTGCTCCTGCCTCGCCAGCCTCCGTGACACGCTCACCGGGAGCCAGTGGTTGGGCTCTTCCGTCTCCACCCTGAGGCTCAGAGTCTGCTAGCTTATTTAAGCTATGGCAGTACAACCTCTGCTCCTAGCCAGTGTGCCACCTGCAGAAGGTGTCCCCTGTCCCTCCCACTGTCTTCAAAGCTTCTCCTGCACCAGTTTCATCTCTTGCCTGTTGACTGAGGCAATGTGTCAAGGCCCCCGCTGCACCTGCACGTCCTTGCTGACTATGCCTAGATTTCCTTGCAATTTCTCTTACCTCAGGACATTTCTCAAAGTAAGGAGTGTACTGAACAACCTTGAGGGGAGAGGTGACACCTGCCCCGGGACAGGGCCAGGCTTGCTTCCTCTTGCTATGCAGGCTCGTGGCCACTCCTCTATCTGCCAACTTACCTCTCTCTGGCCTCATTCCCCAGCCACATCCCTGCCTGAACCTCTTCCAATTTCAAGGAGCCACTTGTTCCACTGGACCCATCCAGACCATCTGCATTCATCCCCTACATGGGGGTCAACAACCTCTTTCCATCTGCACGCTTAGCTCCCTTTCACCTGCAACCCAGTGACTAGCTCTGGGAAAGAGGAACTGGGTATCCCCAGAGGGCCTTTACTCTGCCCCCCACCTGTACCATCTGTCTGCAACCTCTCCTTGTGAGGACACCTAGGGTTGTATCCTTATATCTAGGAGGAGCGATTGCTTTTCAGAGACTATGAAGGGTGCTCACCACTGTGGTTACTTCTCTTCATAAGTTCTGAGAAGCTGGATAATTCCTCTCCCTGCTACAAAGAATAAAGGGACAGCTTAGAGGGGAAAGTCAGTCCCATAAACAACAAGAGCCCATGTTGATTGCAGGGAGCTGTCATTGCCATGGTCAATCAGATGGAAGAGGTGCCACTGAGAGTGTGCCGATATCCTTGGGACTGACTCCAAGAAACATTCTGGTCTGAAAGGACTATAATTTTATATTCTTTGCGACCATGGGAAGCCAGTCTTCACTTCTGCTATGGATAAAATCAGCTAGCCTCCTGCCTCCTGGTTGCAGTCGGAGCTATATTTCTTTTATTATCTGAGTTTCCTCCTGCCGATACTAGGACAACAACCAACGTGGGCGTAGGTCATGTTTACGGCATAGGCACTGGACCTTAGATAATTTTCTCCAAAAACTGAGAGCATGCTTGCTGGGTGAGGTCCTAATTAGAGGTTAGGACATGGCTTACAGATCTAGTGTTTGAACAAATAGCTTACCAGTGGCTTACCAGGGTTTACTGAGCTAAAGGGACTCTTAAACTAACAGAGACTAGTACACTGAACTGTTGTTTTAAAAATGATGGGTTTGTGGGTTTTGAATGAATCACATCTGCACATGGGTCTTTAAAACAATAAAAACTGACTTTTTTTTTTTGATTTTTTTTGGCTGAGACTGGGTTTGAACCCACCACCTGTGGCATATGGGGCTGATGCCCTACTCCTTTGAGCCACAGGTGCCACCCCAAAGCTGACTTTTTAAAAAATTAAAAAAAAAAAAAAAAACTTGATTTCTGATAATTAAAAAAAAAATGAAAACTGTTTTATGTAGTGTTCATTAGAGCTGGTTTCAAGGAAATCCTGAATCAAATTTCGCCCAGATATATGGACAGCTTCTCTCCTGCCTCCCCTGTACCCATGCCCTCCAGTCTATGTGGATGTTGTTTTCAGACTTAGCTCCTGAGGTACAAACCCTGCTGCTATGAACTGAGTTTTGGTGTTTACTCTTCCTCCATTTCATATTCTGAAGCCCTTACCCTCGATGTGATGGTATGTGAGGGGGTCTTGGGGAGGTGATTGGGGTTAGAGGAGGTCATGAGGCAGGGGCCCTTGTGGTAGGATTAGCGCCCTCTTAAGAGGGGACACCAAGAGCTGTGGCGTGGCTGGTAGTGACCTGAGACAGATGCTGCAGTGGGGAGAGGCAGTGGTGGACCAGTGTCCCGAGGGACAGCTGATGCTATATTGGGGAGAGGCAGTGGTGGGTGGAAGGGCAGCGATGCTGTGTGTGGAGACTTTTCCTGGACTTGTGTGACCCTGTCGTGCTGTTTGCCTCTGTTGCTGAATGCTCTGATACTCCTCTGTGTTACAAGCCCTTGAGGAAACACCGTGGAGAACCTTCCATCTTCAGGAACGCTCTGTGATTATCTTACTATGACTCTGAATCCAATGCCCATGGGCCAGGCTCACCAGCTCTGCAGTCTCCTGTTCAATGCCGACTGTGACAGAGGCTTTCATGTTCCCTGCAGGGTGATTCTGGGACTAACTTCCCGATTCTTCCTTTGAGCAGGATAACAGCCCCACGGGATCAGTCTGGGCTGCTCTATTGTTCCTTTTGCTGCTTCTGCCCCAGAATACTGTATTTTTTTTTTTTTTTTGAGACAGAGTCTCACTTTGTCACCCTGGGTAGGGTGCCGTGGCATCACAGCTCACAGCAACCTCAAACTCTTGGGCTTAAGCAATTCTCTTGCCTCCGCCTCCCAAGTAGCTGGGACTACAGGCACCCACCACAACGCCCAGCTATTTTTTTGTTGCAGGTGTCATTGTTGTTTAGCTGGCCAGGGCTGGGTTTAAACCTGCCAGTCCCGGTGTATGTGGCTGGTGCCCTAACCGCTGGACTACAGGCACCGAGCCCAGAATGGTGTGTCTTAATGGTGGTGGAAGAAACTTGACTGGCAGGTGGAATGCTGGAGACATCAGTGCCTGGTGCTGGGCAACCTGGAGCCCAGTGACAGGACAAGGAGTGATCGGGCACAGAGATTCTCTGTTGAGATGGAGGCTGGAGGGCAGGACGGATACGGAAATCAGTCACAGGACATGGTGATGCAAGAGAGTTCATCACAGCACTTTTCTTAATAGTAGGGAAAAAATAGAAGCAACTTTCATATTAGCTGGCAGACAGTTAGATGTTATAGAATAACATGTACAGTGGGATTCCATGAAGCATGCGTATCGTGTGTGTGTATGTGTGTGAATTACAGAAAATGAGGGCTGTATTTCTAGTAAAAGCAATTTATAAGACCACGTATTATGGTCTGACACCACTTGTGCTTTTTAGTGTGTATTTATACACATAGGTTCATCTGCCCTAGAAGGTAGAGGGAGACACCAGTGGTGCTTATCTCTATGTGTTAAGGTTACAGGTGACTTTTCCTTTTCACCTTTTAATATTTCCTGGCACAGAATATAACGTGTAATCAGAGCAAAGGTGTTTATAACTTTGAAAGCTATATGAACTGAAGACAAAGCTAATTTGCATGAGGGTAAAAGCCTCTTTATGTATTTCAGATAGACTAATTTAGCAACAACAGTATTGGGCCCCTCAGTGATAAAAGAGAAGCCACATGTTCCTTTGAGAAGTCTGGCTGGGAAAGCAATGCCTTCTTCCTGATAATTCCGCCTCGTGGTTTATTAAAGTAATAAAGGCTTGTTACAGGAAATTCCAACAGGAGTGTGCTCTGTTATCTTTCTTGGGGTGATCCAAGCACAGCTCGTGGCTCCCGTCTGTCTGGTTAGGGTTCAGGGATGTGCGGGGGAGGAGAGGGAGCGGGCCTCCTCCTTGCTGTGCAGCCCTTGCTGACGGGTAGACATCCCTGTGTGTGATGAATTATTAATAGAAGAAGCTGCGAGACGATAAATATTCAAGGGGATACATCTGGTTTCCCTGATGCTTCATGTAAGGCGGGAAAAGTACATTTTCACTGAGCAGAAGAACAGCTTGTCAGCCCCAAATCTCTTGCTTGCCTGGACCCGAGCCCAACGAGGACAAAGAATCCTCTGACACTTCACATAAATGTCCTGCGGAGACACTCGGGCGCTGGAGAGCAGACACTGTCACCGCACTCCCTCCGGAGACACGAGGCTGACTGGGGTTAGGTGGAGAGGAGAGAGAGCCACATTTGTATACAGGTGAAACACAGTGATTAAGAACACGTCTAAGACCTGGAGAAGGCCAGAGGAGGGGAGTGCCCGTGAGGGGTTGAGGCAAGAAAGTAAAAGCAGAACTAAAAGAATCTATCCTACCTGCTCTGTGTAGGCCTCAGCCAAGCCGCAGGCGTTTCTGCTGTCTGCATGTTTCTCCCCTGACGTGTGCGGGGCCTAGATTGTAACCTAGTAACTTCCTTGGGTTTCTGTTGCCTTTAGGGCAGGTGGTCCAACCGGTCTCAAGGACGTGGGCAAATCTGACCTTCCCCCTTGACCTGGGACCTTTAGGATTATGTCATGTCTCTCTGTCTTATGACCCTCACGTGTACTCCCACCCTGAAAGGTGGATAAAAGAGAGGCAAGAGATTGAGTCAGGGGGCTCAGTTTTGGGAAACACGCTGGTGTTCCAAGTACCCCTGGCTGAATAAACCCGCTTCCTCTAATCAACTAGTGCCTGGAGTCTTCTGTCTGCGTCAGTTTCCTGCTACAGGGTCTGCAGTGGAGGAAGTGTCAGGGGCAAGCTGGTGGCTCAGGTCTCAACAGGACTCTGACCAAACCACTCCCTCCCTCACTTCCGCACTGTCCAGATGTCTGCTGTCTCCATCTCCAGGGCTTAGTCTGCTTCCGGTGTGCACCTGCACACACTGCAGGGCTCCCAAGCCAAGGAGCTCAGCGTGGGAGAGGCGCCCTCTCAGGGACACGCATGGAGCTGCTCCACCACGCAGGACCCTCGCCAGGCCCTCAACAGACACTTTCTTAAACCAGCCTTTTCCAAGGTATGTCTTATAAAACCCTAGTTCCCAGAAATGCAAATGGAGATTATGTGCATATCAGGCTGCTACTGCCAGACCGCTCAGGAGAAGCCTCCTAAGCCAGCCTGCTCAAGCCTCTGAGAAGCCCGTGGAAACCCACCTTGTGAATCTCCAAGGCTTTCCAGGGGATGCCGCCTGCCCCAGGGGGGATGTCTGGAATGCCTGGAGACATTCTGTGGTCAAAACCAGTGGCAGGATAGGGTGGATGAGGGTGGGGGATACTTCACAGCATCTGATAGGCAGAAGTCACAGACACCCTGCAAGGCACAGGCAGCCTCCACAACAAAGAATTTCCCAGCCCCAAAGTCCACAGTGCAGGGGCAAACACTTCCTGAGTGTACTGAGGGGGAAGGGTTCCCTCTCTCCCTCCTCCCCAGAGCACCATGGCAGGTCTGGTACAGTCCCACGGGGTGCAGGTGGAGAGACGTGGCCAGTGGGGTGGGGTGGGAACACACCGGGCTGGATGTGGGACCTAGGAGTGTCCACCTGGGTAATTGTCCTCATCCCCAAGACCTCTGGAGAGTCCTCTGCTCAGACAGGACCATGGCCTCCCAAAGCCACTGCTCCCTGAGATCCTGTCCAGGCTCCTAAGACATCATCAGGCTTCTGTCACAGTGCCAATCTCAGACTAAGTGCTTTCGAAAGAGACGTTTCCTCCTCCATTTCAGTTAATGTTCAAATATTTGAATGGGGTTATGAGCCTGAAGGGTCAGGACAGGCACAGTGATGAATTCCAGCTAAACGAACACATGGCACAGCGGCTATTATTGGTCATAGAACACGAGTGCTCAGGGGCAGCGCCCCAGGTCCATCCTCAAAAAAAAGACACAGCCAACTTGGAGGTAAGTGACCGCAGTTGAGGGGGGGAGTGTCTGTGTGTAGAAGAGACTGGAAGAGAGGATGAGATGAGATGGACACTGGATCTGCATGAAGGGGACCGAGGTGGCCCAGTCCCGAGAAGTCCCAGAGGAGGCAGGTGTGGGAATGGCCTGCTCCACAGGGGAGTCTCAGTAGATAAAACTAGGGGAAAAATACAGCAGAGAACAACTGTTTGGCTCAAGCTTCTTACCAAGTATTGTTGGCCAAGAATTCTTTAAGCACTAATATTCTTGACTTAGGAAAATAGAAAAAAAAAAAAGGCTGAAAGAATTTCCAAGACTGGCTCGGGGCCTGTGGCTCAATCGGCTAAGGCGCCAGCCAGGTACACCTAAGGTGGCAGGTTCTAATCCCCAGCCCGCCGGCCAGTCAAAGAACAATGACGGCTGCAACCAAAAAATGGCTGGGCGCCATGGCGGGCGCCTGTGGTCCCAGCTACTTGGGAGGCGGAGGCGGGAGACTCGCTTGAGCCCAGGAGTTGGAGGTTGCTATAAGCTGAGATGCCATGGCACTCTACCCAGGGGGATAGCTTGAGGCTCTGTCTCAAAAAATAAATAAATAAATAAATAAATAAATAAATGTATGTAATAAATAAATTCAGGCATGAACAAAAGAGGGTGGCAGGCAATACATCGATGTT
>CAUYQV010146730.1:0-17315 GCA_963574575.1 Galagoides demidoff
TATTATTATTATTATTATTTTTTGAGATGGAGCCTCAAGCTATCCCCCTGGGTAGAGTGCCATGGCATCACAGCTCATAGCAACCTCCAACTCCTGGGCTCAAGCGAGTCTCCTGTCTCCGCCTCCCAAGTAGCTGGGACCACAGGCCCACCTCCTTGCCTCAGCCTCCCAAGTAGCTGGGACTACAGGCGCCCACCACAATGCCCGGCCATTTTTTGGTTGCAGCCATCATTGTTGTTTGGCAGGCCCGGGCTGGGGATTCGAATCCGCCACCTTACGTGTACATGGCTGGCACCTTAGCCAATTGAGCCACAGGCGCCGAGCCGCAAATAATTATTTTTCTAACACATTGTGCCTCTACTTGCCTTGGAGAAACGCACACTGTTAATACTTACTTTGCACACTTCTTCCTGTATTGTCGCTCAATGCCTTCAGGCCTGCAAAGAAAATGAAAATTAAAAAATAGAAAGATATGAACTAGTCTCATAACCTATCAACCTCATTTCTTCAAATGCTAAAAGGCTCTTTCAGAAGTTTTCATTTCATAGGATCAACTGGTTAAACTTTCTGTTCTTCCCTCAGAAAACATTTACTGAGTCCTTAATATGGCCAGTATCTCCCTGACAGAGAGAGAGGAGGACAGTATAGATTTATAATCACAGTAGCAATAGTAGTTGTACTAATAATAGCAGCACCACTTATGAAACTTTAACTGTGTGCCAGGAGCTATTCTAAAGTATGCATGTTATCAACTCATTTAACTTTCACAACAACCCTGTGAAGTAAGTCATTTTATTTATTCTTACTTTTTACATCAGGGAACCAAAGAACACAAATTACATGATTTGGGGTGGTGCCTGCGGCTCAGTGAGCAGGGTACCAGCCCCATGTACCAAGGGTGGCGGGTTCAAACCCAGCCCCAGCCAAAATAATAGCTGGGCATTGTGGTGGGCACCCATAGTCCCAGCTCCTTTGGAGGCTGAGGCAAGAGAATCGCCTAAGGCCAGGAGTTGGAGGTTGCTGTGAGCTGTGACGCCACAGCACTCTACCAAGGGTGATAAAGTGAAACTGTCTCTAAAAGAAAAAAAAGTAATAATAATAATTACATGATTTTTTTACTTACTATGTTGCCTATAAGTGCTGAGCCTCCCAGAACTTTAAGAGCAGTGACTTTCTTTTTTTTTTTTTTTATGAGACAGAGCCTTAAGCTGTCCCCCTGGGTAGAGTACCGTAGCATAGCTCACAACAACCTCCAACTCCTGGGCTCAAGCGAGTCTCCTGCCTCCGCCTCCCAAGCTGCTGGGACCACAGGCGCCCGCTACAACGCCTGGCCATTTTTTTCGGTTGCAGCCATCATTGTTGTTTGGCGGGTCCAGGCTGGATTCAAACCCGCCACCTTAGGTGTATGTGGCTGGCGCCCTAGCCACTTGAGCCACAGGCGCCAAGCCAGAGCAGTGATTTTCAAACTGATATTATCTCATATCACACTTGAACCTATAAACTTCCAAGGCACAATTAAATTATGTTGATCAAAAAAAAAAGTCAAAAAAAGAAAAAATACACTTACTGGCTCAGCAACCACAGCTCAGTGGCTGGGGCGCAGGCCACATACATGGAGGCTGGCAGGTTTGAACCCAGCCCGGGCCTACTAAACAACACCAACTGCAACAAAAAATAGCTGGACGCTGTGGCAGGCGCCTGTAGTCCCAGATACATGGGAGGCTGAGCCAAGAGAATTGCTAAAGCCTAAGAGTTGGAGGTTGCTGTGAGGTATGACACCAGAGTACTCTACCGAGGGCTACAAAATGAAACTCTGTCTCAAAAAAGAAAAAAGTAATTTAATTACTAATCTTTAAAAATTTTCACGGCACAAACAAGATCCTCTCATGGCACACCAGTTGAAAATCACTGCTTTAGAGAGAGCATAGCCCTACCAACACCCTGATTTCAAATTTCTATGCTCTAGAACTATGAGGCAATTAATTTCTGCTGTTTTAAGCCACCCATTATGTTATTTTATCATGGAAGCTCTAGCAAACTAAAATACTGGTATAGTCCAGGCTTTTAGGACTGTACTTGGTACACGGTAGAAGATCAGTAAATGAAGTATTTGCTGAATGAATGGATGGTTCTTTTGATTCCCTAGGATTGACCTTTCTGTGGTATCTGACATCTGGTGGTGCCGATCACCCGACCCCCATACACACTTCTTAAGACTCCCTCCTCCCTTGTTTGCCACATCATTACATTCTCCTGGTTCTATTCCAATTCTTTTATATACCTTTTAAACCTTCAGTCCTCTCTTCTTGATCCACACTCTTTATTCCTTCTCAGGTTTCAATTACCAATATAGACAGAAGAATCTCCCTGCATCAACCAACTCGAGTTGACCTAATTATCAAAGACCAGACATGCACCACATGTACATTATCAGTATGGTAGACCAATTCTTTTTTTGTTTGTTTGTTTTTGTAGTTTTTGGGTTTTTTTGGCCAGGGCTGGGTTTGAACACGCCACCCTTGGCATTTGAGGCCGATGCCCTACTCCTTGAGCCACAGGCACCGCCCTAGGTCTAGTTGTTTATGTTGACCACCTCTGAGTGTTGACCAGTTTGTTACAGTCCCTTGGGTGGTCAACTTACAGAGGTTCTACTGTACCAAAGACTCCCAAAGCTAAAGCACTCTCCTCCTTGTAAAATGGAGATGGCTCTTCATTGCCTATAGCTAAAATCCAAACTTGTCCACTTGAGCATTTTACTCTGTCCTCATCCCAGTATATCTGAAGGCCTTCTTGTGAAGTAACCTATACTCCAGTCACAAAGGACTATTCATTTCTTGAGTATACCATGTTAGATACTTTTAATGTTTCTGTAGTCCCTCCACTTGGAATGCTCCTCATCCCATTCATCTACCTGGTGAAATTTTAGTTCAGGCCCAACACAAACATCATAACACCACTATTCAAGCAAAATGACCCACTCACACCTATTTTCTCATAACCTTTTGTTCACAACACCAGTATATCTTCCTATGACAATGGTAGACCATTTCCTCACTGAGCCATGAACTCTTTAATGGTAAAGATCATACCTTATTCATCTTCACAGTTCCAGTACCTAGCTCAGCACCAGGTACCTGGTATGTTCCAAAAAATTATAGGTTGAATAAACTCATTCAGAACTGTAATTCGGTTACAAATCAAATCAAAGAGCAATGGAATCATATCTCAGCACCATTTCAACAAGCATAATAAAAATATTGCTGAATTAACTGAAGTTGCAAAACTATCACAAATGTCAAAGTATCGGGCCTAATTAGATGATCTGTTCAATACTAGATGGGATATTTATATTCTTCAGAAATAGACCCCAACACAATAGGGAAATCCTAGACATAGAATATATCAACCTCTTACCTCCGAAGATACATAGTCTCCTCATCTTCTGTGTTACAAAACTTGTGGGCATGTTTGGCAGCATCAATCACACGGGACCGGTCCCGTGGCCTCATGGGCAATTTCTCTAACTGACAGTCTGAAGAAATGGAGAAAGATTTGGTCACTAAAGTCACTGCAAAATATCTTGAGCCAATCAGAAGTTTTCAGTTGAGTCATTCATACTATAATTTTCTATTAGAATTACTATGCTTATTGAAACCTATTATTGAATTTTCCAACTAATAATGACTTAGTGTCAGGAGACAATTACTATCCTAGTAATTTGCAAATCGCTTCCTCCTTCAGGGACTTTTTCTGTATTTGAAAGATGGGTGGATTATATTATTTTAAAAGTCCTTTCCAACACAGCAATTCAGGTCTCTACAAGTATTTCTGAGATCGTAGTACACTTGGTTTGTGTTATAATGCATTAGAATCAGAAGAGACAATTAAGCATCCTGGAATGAGGAAGGCATTAGGGAAAGTGGGTATGTGCTAAGAAAAGGACAGAGAAGGTAGGTGATATGATTATATATAGTATGCAAATGACACATCCTCCTTGTAGGAGTTTTAATCTGAAAATGATGAAAACACACAGGAAACAAATTAGGTATAGTCATAAAGCAGACTGAATATTCATATAATGCAAATTAAGTACTTAAGGATCACAGAGAAAGTCAAGTGGTCAGAATACTGTAATTAGAGATAAACAGGAGGTGGAGAGAGATGTTAAGAGAACACTAGGCACTTAGCACATTCGCTCAATTTACTCTTCATAATAAATGGCTAATGCAGACGTTTATTATTCCCTTTTTTTTTTAACTTTTGTTTTTTGACACAGAGTCTCACTTTGTCACCCTTGGTAGAGTGCTGTGGTGTCACAGCTCATAGCAACCTCAAACTCTTAGGGCGATCCTCTTGCCTCAGTTTTTCATTCTTTTTAGTAGAGGGGGGTCTCACTCTTGCTCAGGCTGGTCTTGAACTCGTGAGCTCAGGCAATCCACCCACCTCGGCCTCCCAGAGTGCTAGGATTACAGGTATGAGCCACCACTCCTGGCCTATTATTCGTATTTTAAAGATGAGGAAATTGAGAATTAGAAAGGGTAAGCGATCTACTATGTGCTTAATAAGTAGCAGAACAAGAATTGAGACCCAACTCTAAATGATTCAAAAGCCCACACTCTTTCCACCACATTTCCTTACCAAGAAGTCATTTGTTAAATAAATATGTGAGGGCCCTCTGTGTACAAAGTACTATTGTAACACCAGAGAATTCAGTAAAGAACAGAGTATCAAAGCCCCTGCTCTGATGAAGCTTACATTCTAGGGGAAGAGGAAGAATTATTTTAATTTTAATTATTTTAATTTAACTTTAATTATATAAAGTTATTTTGGGGAATGATGAGTGCTAATAAAAAAAATTAGGGAGAGTGAGAGAATAAACAGTCATCTCAGATAGTAGTAAGTGCTACCAAGGAAAATTAGGCAGGTTAAGAGGACAAATGGTGACAGAGATGCTATTTTAGATAAAGTAGTCAGGGAAGAGATCTCTAAAAAAGTGGTATTTTGGCAGACCTGTATGTAGTAAAGAAGCACTGAGGGGAAAGTTTGGGGGGGCAGAAAAAATACCAATTCCAAATGCCCTGGGGGGCAGGAACATTTTTGACATGATGGAGAAAAAAAGCAAGTAGACCACTATGACTGGAGTGCAATAAGCAAGGGCAAGACTGTTAGATGAAGTCTGAGAGGTAGTGCGAGGCCTGATCATGTAGGGTCTTCGTATGGACTTTGATTTTATCCTCCGTGTTATATGAAACCACCAGTTTTCAATAGGCCCCTGGCTGCTGTGTGGAAGATACATCAGTGGGGACAAAGAATGGAGGCAGGGAGAGCAAGAGATTATGATGCTTATCTCACTGAGAGATGATGATGACAGAGGTGGTAAGAAGCAGTCAGACCCTGGATAGATTTTTCAAGGAAGCCTTCAGGATCTGTTGACAAACTAGACAGATGTAAGGTATGTGAGAGAGAGAGAAAAAAAGAATAATTCCAGGGTTTTGGTCTAGGATACTGGGGCAGACTATTTGAGGGACAGTTGGAAACCAGGGTGTAGGGGATCATGAACTCAATTTTGAACATGATACATTTGAGAGGTCTATTAGACATTCAAGTGGAGAATGTTAAATAGGCAATTGCAAGAGAGGTGCAGGTTAGAGATGAACACTTGGAAAGAAAAGGGAGTCAGATGAGAAGGGGCAAAATATGACATAGGAGGAAAATCAGAAGAATGTGGAGTCTTAGAAGCAAATGAAGAACATGTTTAGAGAAGAATGAAGTGATCATCTCAAACGCCAGAGAGGAGGATTAAAATAACATTGATAATTGATCACTGGAACTGGTAACATAGAGTTCAATTAGTAATATTAACAAATATGGCTAAGAATTCTAGATGATGAGGTGAGAAGAAAAACCTGCCCCAAATGAGATCAAGAGGGAATGAGAAATGAGGAGGTAGAAGACAGCCAATATAGGTAATTATACTAAGAAATTTTGCTATGAAAGCAGCAATGAAATGGAGCTATAGCTGGAGGAGAAAACAGGATTAAAGGAGGGTTGTATTTTCACTTATTCTAAATTGAGAGCTATCAGAGCATCTTTGCTGCCAGCTGCAACCGCAGTCATAGTTTCTAGAGGCGGTAGTTTTTGAAGACAGTGGATTGAGAGAAAGATACAATACTTATTTTCCTCAAAGAGGAGTTTAGATTTTGTTGTTTTTTTTGGGGGGGGGGGCAGAGTCTCATTTTGTCGCCCCCGGTAGAGTGCCCTGGCGTCATAGCTCACAGCAACCCGACTCTTGGGCTCAAGCGATTCTCTGGCCTCAGCCTCCGGAGTAGCTGGAACTACAGGCAGCAGACCGGCTATTTTTAGAGACTGGGTCTCACTCTTGCTCAAGCTGATCTCGAACCCCTGAGCTCAGGCGATCCGCCCACCTCCACCTCCCCGAGTGCTAGAAGTTTAGTTTTGAGGGAGGTCTACATGCAGAGACACAAGGTTAAACAGAAAACGGCGGGGGGGGGGGTAAACCCTGGAGAGAAGCGGAGATATGCAAAAAGGATTTCGTAGGGAGGCAATGTCCGTCAATGTTCAACGAGAAGTGACTCCCAGATCTCAGCCAGAGGAAATTCGCGCTTAATAACCCGAAGTCTAGCTCCTCCCAGACGCTACCCAGCTCCCTACTACTCACCCAGCACAAGGACCATCTGGCCGCACAAACAATAGTACACGTGGAGGGGCTTCTCGCCGTCGTCATATTCCTCCCGGTCCCGGGTGTCGGAGCAAACTACCGACCGCGACACTACTTTCGGCATAGTTCAGGGAAACATCAGGAAAATTCTACGCCAAGAAAAGGATCGCGCGGATATGACGTCACACGCGCGCCTTGAGCCTTTCTCAACGGCTACGCTCGTCACGTGTTAGTAGTAGAGGCATAAACTTCCGGGCAGTCCCATTTGCCAAGATTCACGGGGGTCCGCCCGGAGCCTCGAAGAACTTAATTCAACTTGGCCAAGTTAGTTGGGACTGGTTGAGTTTTGACACTCTTAATATTATTTAAATTATTTATTTATATTTTTATACATGCATACATATATATATACATACATGTAAAACCCGATATAACATATAATACATACATAATACAGATTTCAGGTGACCCTCTAAATACAACCTTGATTTTAACTGCAGTTAGCATTCAGGATGAGTACCTAATAAAGTAGAGGCATCCTTTTTTTTTTTTTTGGTGATATAATTCACATATGGTAAAATTCACCCTTTTAATATGTATAATTAAATGGTTTTTAGTATATTCATAAAGTTGTGCAACCATCACCACTATCTAATAGCAGAACATTCTCATCGGAAAGAAATCCCATAGCTGTTAGTAGTCACAATCCCCCTCCTTCCCAGCCCCTGCCAACCACTAATCTGCTGTGTCTGTATGGATTTGCCTATTCTGGACGTTTCATATAAATGGAATCATACTATATGTGGCCATTTGTCTGGCTTCTTTCACTTAGTATAATGTTTTCAGGATTCACTCTTGTTGTAGTATTTCATTCCTTTTTATGGCTGAATGATATCTCCTCATACAGATAGATATACCATACATTGCTTATCCATTCATCAGTTGATGGACATTTGCCTTGTTTTCACTTTTTGGCTATTATAGATAATGAATGTTATGAACATTCATGTACAAGTTTTTGTAAGTACATATATTTTCAATTCCCTTGGGTGTATACCTAGAAGTGGAATTGCTGGGTCATATGGGAAGTCTATGTTTAAGTTTTTGAGGAACTACCAGACTGTTTTTTTAACATGCCTGCACAATTTTGCATTTCCACCAGCAATGTATGAGGGTTCTGATTTTTCCACATTCTTGCCAATAATAGTTTTTGTCTGTCTTTTTTTTTTTTTATTATAACCAACCCAGCATTTCATTGTAGGTTTTCAAATTTTGTTACTGAGGCCAGGTGAGGTAGCTCATGCCTATAATCCTAACACTCTAGGAGGTCAAAGCGGGTGGATCACCTGAGGTCAGAAGTTTGAGACCAAATTAAGCAAGAGTAAGACCTGTCTCTACTAAAAATAGAAAAACTAGCTGGACCTTATGGCAGGTGCCTGTGGTCTCAACCACTCGTGAGGCTGAGGCAAACATGTCACTTGAGCTCAAGTTTGAGGTTGCTGTGAGCTATGATGCCACAGTTGTCTACTCAGGGAAACAGAGTGAAACTTTCTCAAAAAAAAAATATATATATATATATATATATATATATTTTTTTTATTGAAGTCACAGAAAAGAATGTATCATTATGGTTTTGATTTACATTTTTCCAATCCCTAAAGATGTTGAGGAGCCTTTCATGTGTTTATTGGCCACATATACGTCTTCTTTGGTGGAATGTCTATTCAAATCCTTTGCCCATTTTTTTTTTGAGACAGAACCTCAAGCTATCACCCTGGGTAGAGTGCATGACATCACAGCTCACAGCAACCTCCAACTCCTGGGCTCAAGCGGTTTTCCTGCCTCTGCCTCCCAAGTAGCTGGGACTACAGGCTCCCGCCACAATGCCTGACCATTTTTAGAGATGAGATCTCACTCTGGCTCTGGCTGGTCAGGAACTCATGAGCTCAGGAAATCCACTTGCTTCAGCCTCCCAGAGTGCTAGGATTATAGGCATGAGCCACTATTCCTGGCCAAGTAGTGACATCTTAATAGATCATCCTGTCTACCCCTGGTATAAGGAAACATCTTCTACCCTTCTTTCCCCCACTCAGAAATTCTTCCAGAATTCTCTTTGTGGAGGACAGGAGGCTGGGCAATTCAACATAAATATCTCAAGACCGTTTACTTTGGATAACTTCAATAATCCAAGCGATGGGATCCAGAATAGTGGATTTTTAACAGAAACCTTACTGGAGACAGCAGGAACTTGTGATTAGAAAAATCGACGGGTTGGCAGAAAGATATAAACCAATGAGCATTTAAAGCAGTCTACCAGTTCTTGAATGAATATAAATTAAGTAAAGTATAAAAGAAGTACTAATTTAGGTCTTAGAGAATCACTATGTTTGTTCCTTAGGTCTTAGTCCAATGCCATCTCTATGATTATATGTTACTCAGTATTTATTGATCTATTTTATGTGTCAGGCACTGTGCTATATACTGGTTGTATAGTGATCAATTATACATAATCTCACTCCTTATGTGGCTTTGTTTCGTGCAGGGGTGGGCAAACTTTCTGTAAAGAGCTAAAGAATAAATATTTTAGGCTATGAGGGCCAACAAACCAAATTAAGAATATTGTGTAAGCACTTACATAATAAGAGATAAATAAAGGTCCACAAATGTTTTATTGACAACATTCAAAATATAATAGTAATAATTGAGTAGTTTTTGTAATACAGGTTTACTAGTGAGAAGAGTGGCATTTTTATGGAGGGAGAATAATATTTCACATAACTGAGGTTCAAAGGGAATGTTTCCTCTCATAAGAAATTTTTTTTTTTGAGACGGAGCCTCAAGCTATCCCCCTGGGTAGAGTGCCATGGCATCACAGCTCATAGCAACCTCCAACTCCTGGGCTCAAGCGAGTCTCCTGCCTCAGCCTCCCAAGTAGCTGGGCCCACAGGCGCCCACCACAACGCCCGGCCATGGTTGCAGCCATCATTGTTGTTTGGCGGGCCCGGGCTGGGGATTCGAACCCACCACCTTAGGTGTACGTGGCTGGCGCCTTAGCCGATTGAGCCACAGGCGCCGAGCCTCCTCTCATAAGAATTAGAGGCAAATATTCATTGGTTAAAGCTTATCTTTAATGAGATTTTATGTATTTCGTCTTTGAAAAAAATGTTTCACACTAATAAGTACTGCTATATACTAGTATCAATTAACAAGCATGTGATTTTAATTGAGAACATTCATATCTTAGAAGACATTTATAGAATTCTATTAAATTCTTCTCTTGATTTTTGCCTCTTAGCATGTCGTTACAATGCAGATTAATCACTTTGAATTGAAGTTCAGGTGGAAGTTCCTCAATTGCACAGTTGAATTGACTTAATTTAATTTAATTGTAGAGATGGAGTCTCCCTCTTGCTCAAGCTGCTCTTGAACTCCTGACCTTAAGCGATCTTCCCATCTTGGCCTCCCAAGTGCTAAGATTATAGGCATGAACCACCATGATGGCCTTTTTTAAATTTTTATTTTTTATTTTTATTTTTATTTTTATTTTTTGAGACAGGACCCTCAAGCTATATCCCTGGGTAGAGTGCTGTGGCATCACAGCTCATAGCAACCTCCAACTCCTGGGCTCAAGCGAGTCTCCTGTCTCTGCCTCCCAAGTAGCTGGGACCACAGGTGCCTGCCACAGCGCCTGGCTATTTTTTGGTTGCAGCCATCATTGTTGTTTGGTGGGTGGGGGCTGGATTTGAACCCGCCATCTTAGGTGTATGTGGCTGGCGCCTTAGCCACTTGAGCCACAGGCGCTGAGCCTTAAATTTTTATTTTTTGTAGTGATTTGGAAATACTGTATAGAAATTTTCTTTGCATTTGCATCAGGGTCCAAAAACTGCTGCTAGAACTGTAATTTAAGCTCAGGAAATATATCCACAGCAAATTTGTGTGGGAATGCAAATTTCTATTTTGGTTTTAACTTTTGACTCCACACAAATGACTAAAGGAACTTGACATTGCTCGTGATTCAAACAATGTTAGTTATCATTAAATGACTGTACTGCAGTATAAGTTTCATGTATAAGTAAGTATTGTTTTGCTTACTTATTGTTTGGTTACTTGCCTCCGCCTCCCAAGTAGCTGGGACCACGGGCGCCCGCCACAACACCCGGCCATTTTTTGGTTGCAGCCGTCATTGTTGTTTGGCAGGCCCGGGCTGGGGATTCAAACCCTCCACCTTAGGTGTACGTGGCTGGCGCCTTAGCTGATTGAGCCACAGGCGCCAAGCCGGGGCTGATGGTTTTAAACCCCGCTAGGGCCTGCTAAACAATGACAACAATAACAAAAAAATAGCCAGGCATTGTGTAGGGTGCCTGTAGTCCCAGCTACTTGGGAGGCTGAGGCGAGAGAATCACCTAATGATTTTTAGGTTAAAATCATTAAGAAACATTATGGGGGGGAAGAAAAGGATTATGAAGTCTATAGCAAAACCTAATTTTAAAAACCATTCCATGTTCAATACTAGTGTTTGAGTATTGAAAATTTTCAATCTCAGCCCTGAACTCAAAGTCTCAATAAAATTTTAATGGCTTGGTGCCCATAGCACAGTGGTTATGGCACCAGCCACATACACTGAGGCTGGTGGGTTCAAAACTGGCCCAGGCCTGCCAAACAACAATGACAACTACAACCAAAAAATAGCCATGTGTTGTGGCGGGTGCCTGTAGTTCCAGCTACCTGGGAGGCTGAGATGAGATAATTGCTTAAGCCCAAGAGTTTGAGGTTGCTGTGAGCATGACACCATGGCACTCTACTGAGGGCGACATGGTGAGACTCTGTCTGAAAAAAAAAATTGCGGCTGCTAAGCCACTAATTTACTGTTGTTAGGGCAAGTCAGAAATAATTCAACTTTTGTTTCTGAAAAAAATCATGAACTAGGCCAGGTGTGGTAGCTCATGCTTGTAATCCTAGCACTCTGGGAAAGCCATGCAGGTGGATTGCTTGAGCTTAGGAATTTGAGACCAGCCTGAAGAAGAGCAAGACTCCATTTCTACTAAAAATAGAAAAATTAGTAGAGCGTAGTGGCACATGCCTGTATTCTCAGCTACTTGGGAGTCTGAGGCAAAAGGATTGCTCAATCCGGAGAGTTTAAGGTTGCTGTGAGCTATGACACTGTGGCACTCTACCCAGGGTGACAGAGTTAAAAAAAAAAATCACAGAACTGATAATGGTTTAGTTCATAAGAGTGAATGAAATTTACTGTTGATGCTTCTGGTTTAATAACACAAGAGAGATTCAGATATTTTCTTGCAAAGTGCTTGCTGTTTCATACCACTGTGAATAACCACAGGATTTGGCTCGGTGCCCGTAGATCAGTGGTTAGGGCGTTGGCCACATGCACCAGGGCTGATGATTTTTTTTTTTTTTTGAGACGGAGCCTCAAGCTATCCCCCTGGGTAGAGTGCCATGGCATCACAGCTCATTGCAACCTCCAACTCCTGGACTCAAGCGAGTCTCCTGCCTCCTGCCTCTGCCTCCCAAGTAGCTGGGACCACGGCGCCTGCCACAACACCCGGCCATTTTTTGGTTGCAGCCGTCATTGTTGTTTGGTGGGCCCGGGCTGGGGATTCGAACCCATCACCTTAGGTGTACGTGGCTGGCGCCTTAGCTGATTGAGCCACAGGCGCCAAGCCGGGGCTGATGGTTTTAAACCCCGCTAGGGCCTGCTAAACAATGACAACAATAACAAAAAAATAGCCGGGCATTGTGTAGGGTGCCTGTAGTCCCAGCTACTTGGGAGGCTGAGGCAAGAGAATCACTTAAGCCCAAGAGTTTCAGGTTGCTGCAAGCTATGACGCCATGACACTCTACTGAGGGCAACATAGTGAGACTCTGTCTCAAAAAAAAAAAAAGCCATAGGATTTAAACAACTTAACTTTTCACAAGCTCTGTACATTTTGTCTAAGCTTTGTTCTGCTCCATGTACTGTTCGCTTGTAGTGCATCTTGGCAGACTCTTCTTTAGGCTGTATTAAATTTGCGTTGCCTTGACTTCTTTGAAAACATCCTCATTTGCTTTTGTTCCACACTGACTATACATACAAGCTAGTCCTTGAGTCATTATAAGTTCAGCACTGACTACTTGAGTAAATAACAACTAATAACAACTAAACAGTATTGGTAAATATCAGTCAACTCATCAGGATCCAAGAAGACCACTTGAAATAATGTTCTTTGTTTTTTGTTTTTCATTTTTTTTCTTTGAGACAGTTTCACTTTGTCACCCTCGGTAGAGTGCTGTAGAGTCATACCTCACAGCGACCTCAAACTCCTGGGCTCAAACGATTCTCTTGCCTCAGCATCCCCAGTAGCTGGGACTACAGGTGCCTGTCACAACACCCAGGTATTTTTAGAGATGGGGTCTTGCTCTGGCTCAGATCTTGAACTCGTGAGCTTGTGAGCTCAGGAAATCCACCAGCCTCAGCCTCTCAGAGTGCTAGGATTGCAGGTGTGAGCCACCACGCCCAGCCCATTTCCTTTGTTTTTAATTGACTATTGATGTTGCTTCCTCAACTCTTTCAGCCACTGTTCTTGCTGAAAGACAATCTTAAACAAGTCTTTTTTTTTTTTTTTTAAGACAGAGTCTCATTATGTCTCCCTGGGTAGAGTGCCATGGTGTCACAGCTCATAGCAATCTCCAGCTCTTGGGCGTAAGTGATTCTCTTGCCTCAGCCTCCCAAGTAGCTGGGACCACAGGCGCCTGACACAATGCCCAGCCACTTTTTTGTTGCAGTTGTCATTGTTGTTTTAGCAGCCTGGTGCCTGGTTCAAACCCATCAGCCTCGGTGTATGGGCGGGAGCCCTAACCACTGAGTACGGGCACCAAGCCAAGTCTACTTTTCTTGAGCCCATTTTTTTTAAGTTCTACAAGCAAATATGATTAATTAATTTACTGTGAGTGGATGGATTTCCTTGATAGGCTAACAAATGAGCCACTGGGAAACTTAGTTTGGCTGTGTAAAGGCTTTTTTTTTTTTTTTAAGATTTTTGTGAAGACATCTCCTATGGTAAGATATTCTATTTTAGAATTTCGAATTTTGCTAAATATTGCCCACGTATGGCTCAGGAGTATTGTAACAAGTGCTTATGTGATATTGTCCATGTACATTGTTATTTTTTTAGCAGTGCTACAGTATCACTGTGTAAAGAATACAACTCCTAGCACTCTGGGAGGCCAAGGCAGGTGGATTGTTTGAGCTCATGAGTTGGAGACCAGCCTGAGCAGAGCAAGATCTGTCTCTACTAAAAATAGAAAAACTGAGACAAGAGGATTGCTTGAGCCTGAATTGGAGGTTGCTGTGAGCTACAATGCCACGGCACTCTACCCAGGGCAACGGCTTGAGACTCTGTCTCCAAACAAACAAAAAACCACAATGCTTTGACATTTAATTTTATAACCAAGTAATTCACACTCCACCATGCTTTAAAAGCACATTCGGGCAGTGCTGTGGCTCAAAGGAGTAGGGTGCCGGCCCCATATGCCAGAGGTGGCGGGTTCAAACCCAACCCCAGCCAAAAACTGCAAAAAAAAAAAAAAAGCACGACATTCGCACTCCACTTTTATTTTATTGTTGACATGATAGGTATGCACTTGTATGCACTTTGTGAATGCCACAATAGATGCATGTGGTACTCAAAATGCCACGTTATACTGTGTCACTACAATTTGTAGGGCACAGAGCAGCAGTATGGTGAGAGCATCACACACAGTCCCTGTCACTCTACTCAACTCTGCCACTGTAGCACAAGAGCGGTGACAGACCATACCATGGGCCCTCCACATTTGTGGATGCAGCATCCCCAGATACAGAGTGCTAACTGCAAGGCTTGAGCATCCAGGAATCTTGGTATCCAAGAGGGGATCCGGGAACCAATCCCCCTCGGATACCAATGGATGACTGTACATAAACGAAAGAGCATGGCTCTGTCCCAGAGAAACTTTAAATTTAAATGCAAATGTAAATGTCATGTAATTTTTATGTGTTATGAAATATTATCAAATATTATTTGTCTTTTGATTTTTTCCCAACCATTTACAAATGTAAAAAACTAGTCAGGCATGGTGGCTCATGCCTGTAACACCAGCTACTTGGGAGGCTGAGGTGGGAGGATCACTTGAACCCAGGAGTTTTAGACTAGCCAGGGTAATATAGTGAGACCATCTCTACAAAAAATGGAAAAATTATTCAGCACGGTGGCACATGCCCCTAGTCTAGGGTGACCAGACGTCCCGCTTTTCAACAATTTGTCCTGTGTCCCACGGCTTTTTTAAAAAGTCCCGATTTTTGGAAAGAATGCAAGAACAGGCTGGAGAACAAGAAGGGAATATATGGTTTTCAGCTGCCATGTGGCTATTTCACGGGATTATGAGTTTTATATTATTTTTGTTAATTTTATAATGTTAAACTGTAATAATAACAAATAATTGCTGAGAAGTGACTATCAAGTACTGCTTATCAAAGTTTGCATTGTTGGCTCTGCGCCTGTGGCTCAATCGGCTGAGGCGCCAGCCACATACACCTAAGGTGGCGGGTTCATATCCCCAGCCCGGGCCCGCCAAACAACAATGATGGCTGCAACCAAAAAATGTCCAGGCGTTGTGGCAGGCGCCCGTCGTCCCAGCTACTTGGGAGGCAGAGGCAGGAGACTCGCTTGAGCCCAGGAGTTGGAGGTTGCTATGAGCTGTGATGCCATGGCACTCTACCCAGGGGAATAGCTTGAGGCTCCATCTCAAAAAAAAAAAAAAAAGTTTGCATTGTTGTCAAGCCCTGCCCTGCCCTGCCCTGTCCCCTACCCTGCGCCCGCCCCACCCCCCCATGTTGTCCCACCTTACCGATGTTAAAATCTGGTCACCCTACCCTAGTCCTAGCTACTTGGGAGTCTGAGGCAAGAGGACTTCACTTGAGCTCAGGAGTTCGAGGCTACAAGGAGCTATGATGATGCCACTTCACTCCAGTCTGGCCAACAGGGTCTGTAAATAAATAAATAATTCTACCTCGCACTGTGCAAATGTTAAATAAATAAAAGAAAAATATAGGCGGGAGCAAGATGGCGGCTGCGTAACAGCTTTTTTGCAAATGAGCATGGTGAGATTGGGGAAAGAAGACTCCAGGCATCTCTGGCTCGTGGGCTCTTCCCAGAAAGATCCCTTTGGGGACACAGGGAGACAGGGAGAGGCTTCTGGACCCCAGGAGGAGGACAAAAGCAGTGAAGAACCGGCAAGTGGTTGCATTCATTTGGTTTGTCACAGCTGTAATTCCAACAGGAGTGAAAATGCAAACAGAAAAGGCCTTCCCTGTGGGCTGTTTTGTTGTTTTGGACTTGGGTGCTAGGTTGAACTACCTTGGGAGAACTTGGGCGAGAGTGCGGATGACTTTAAGCGTTGTCTAGGGCCCTGGACTGAACCGCTGAGCTGGAATGGACCTAATATTGTTCGGTGGTGGGCTGCATGCAGCCACTGTGGGTGAACTGCCCCTGCAGGCCCCACTCTCAGGGTCACAGAGCTGGGTTCAGGCTATGAGACCTTGGGCGAGTGATCTGGTGACTGAGCAGCGCCAAAGGCAGGACTGAGACACTGGGGAGGGGAGATTTCAGTGCTTGGCAGTAGCAAGGCTGCCTTGCAGCCTCAGCCCTCAGGGACATAGAGTGAGACCGGTTTTGGCACACCGGATAAGCGAGCAGCCACTTCAGGAGAGATCCCAGCGACAAGTGCGTTCCTGGGACAGCTTCTGCTTAGTCAAGGTTAATGGTTTAAAGTGTCTTTTAAGCAGACTGAGGAGAGATTTAGGCTCTCAATCCTGCAGGATTTGAGAAATCAACACAGGCCTCTAGTCTCCATCTCATACAGCTTTATCAGCATTGTGATTAACATCTCATACCCCGGAAGATCACCTGTTGCCCAGACAATATTCAGTAAGATAGATATACTGCTTTGTTTTTGTTTTTGGCTTTTTTTTTTTTTGAGACGGAGCCTCAAGCTATCCCCCTGGGTAGAGTGCCATGGCATCACAGCTCATAGCAACCTCCAACTCCTGGGCTCAAGCGAGTCTCCTGCCTCCGCCTCCCAAGTAGCTGGGAACACAGGTGCCCACCACAACGCCTGGCCATTTTTTGGTTGCAGCCATCATTGTTGTTTGGCGGGCCTGGGTTGGGGATTTGAACCCACCACCTTAGGTGTACGTGGCTGGCGCCTTAGCCGATTGAGCCACAGGCCCCGAGCCTGTTTTTGGCTTTTTTTAAAAAAATTCATTTCGACATTTTCCCTCCAGATTTTTCTTTTTTTTTATTTTTTTCTTTATTCATTTTTCTAGTTTAAGTATAATTTTCCATTGTTGCCTTCTTTAATAATAAGAACTTCATTTCTTCTAGTGTCACTGCTGCTATTTTTTTTGTCCCCCCCCCAGTTTTATCCCATAAGGTTTTCCGTTTATTTTGGTTTCACTTATAATATTTTTTTTTTGAGATGGAGCCTCAAGCTATCCCCCTGGGTAGAGTGCCATGGCATCACAGCTCATAGCAACCTCCAACTCCTGGGCTCAAGCGAGTCTCCTGCCTCCACCTCCCAAGTAGCTGGGACCACAGGCGCCCGC
>CAUYQV010146735.1:0-14338 GCA_963574575.1 Galagoides demidoff
GTCCCAGCTACTTGGGAGGCGGAGGCAGGAGACTCGCTTGAGCCCAGGAGTTGGAGGTTGCTATGAGCTGTGATGCCATGGCACTCTACCCAGGGGGATAGCTTGAGGCTCCGTCTCAAAAAAAAAAAAAAAAATGTGGATGGGTGTTAGATGTGCTTGCTTCCTCACTCAAGTGGGTAACAATGTAAAACTAAAACTTTCTTCACACCGTAAATTATGAAGGGTAACTAAATATTAATAGATAATAGCCCAGTAATTCAGTGCACAAGCTCTAAGGTGAGACAGATGAGAATTCAGATCTATTAACCATGGCCTTTGGAAAGTGACTTCCCCTCTCCCAGTCTTGGTTTTCTCATCTGCAAAACAGTCATAATAATTGAGTAGCGCCTTTTTATGGGTGTTGTGAGAGTCAACTGAGATTCATAAAGTATGAGTACTGTGAGCATTTGAAAACTGCTAGCAGTTATTATTGCTATTAGTTTTAATTTGTAGTTCCCTAGTGACACCAGATTGCGTGTATTCTCATGTGCCTATTGGCCATCTATATATTTTCCTTAGTGGGGTGTCTGTTCAGATCTTTTGCCCATTTTTTGGTTGGGTTGTTCATTTTCTTACTGTTGAGTATTACAATTTCTTTTTAGTTTTTGGATTACATTTCTCTCTCTCTTTTTTTTTGTAGAGACAGAGTCTCACTTTATCACCCTTGGTAGAGTGCTGTGGCATCACAGCTCACAGCAACCTCCAACTCCTGGGCTTAGGTGATTCTCTTGCCTCAGCCTCCCAAGGAGCTGGGACTACAGGCGCCCGCCACAATGTCTGGCTATTTTTTGTTGTTGTTGTTGCAGTTTGGTTGGGGCTGGGTTTGAACCTGCCGTCCTTGGTATGTGGGGCTAGCACCCTACCCACTGAGCCACAAGCATCACCCCTGGATTGCATTTCTTTTATTTATTTATTTATTTTTTGAGACAGAGCCTCAAGCTATCCCCCTGGGTAGAGTGCTGTAGCATCACAGCTCACAGCAACCTCCAACTCCTGGGCGCAAGCAAGTCTCCTGCCTCAGCCTCCCAAGTAGCTGGGACCACAGGTGACCGCCACAGCGCCTGGCTATTTTTTGGTTACAGCCATCATTGTTGTTTTGGCGGGCCCAGGCTGGATTCGAACCTACCACCTTACGTGTATGTGGCTGGCGCCTTAGCCACTTGAGCCACAGGTGCCAAGCCTGGATTGCATTTCTTTATCAGATATGTCATTTATAAATATTTGCTCACAGTCTGCAGCCTATCTTCTCATTCTCTGGATATGATTGCTATTAGCAAAATGTTATTAAAATAACGATACACTCTAACGTAAATTATTTTGTTTCAAGGAGGAAATTCTTTAGAGTATTAAGAATAGTGCCTGGCACATACAAAGGAGCTATATAAGTTTTAATCAGTGCCTAAGTAATATTTAATGGTGAACACCTACAAGTATTTAATTCTTTTCTCTCTTTTAATTATTCTCAGTCACTTTTCAAACTACCTTTGGAGTTCTCAAGCAGAAAAGACCCTTCTCACTTCATCCTGAAATTTTTCTTGTGAGCAAAAACTCCTTTGAGCCCCTGCTTGGTGGTTTTAAGTTGTTACTTTTAAGCGTCGGTCAGCTTACTGCCCAAAGCTAATTTTAAGCAAGTTTTCTGAAATATTTTAAGATGTTGAATGTGATCTTATATAATCTTTACAGTATACTGGGAGAGCAAACTGAAATTTTTCTTCCTAATCTAATCTCTCACCAGAAACACACAGCAGGAAAATAAGCAGTTAAGCAGTGTCTGGGCCCAGAACTGTTTATTGTCTGGTAATTTAGGGATTTATCCCATTAAATTGAGAGATAACTCAGGATAGTGAAGGGATAAATGCTTTCTTAAGAAAATGAGCCAAGATTATTGCTTTTAAAGTGTCAAATTTATGGTAATAAGGGAATATGAAATTCTTATTTAGACCAGATACATGTTTTTATGGCGATGAATCCTTGAATTCATGACCTGCATTTGCTTATAGAGAGTAAGGCACCCAGGGCCCAGAGTGGAATACGGCCCTCCTTCTATTTCCTGCCTTATCCTCAGAACTGATGATTAATCTGCCTCCTTCCCTGGGGAGTCAACAGACCCCAAGACTAGAGCCTCCCCCTTCCCACTGCAGAGAAGCAAAACCAAGTGTATGAGTCAAGCCACTGATATCTCATGAAGCCTGAGAGTGCAAGACTTACTATATATAAGAAAAAACATAAGGGGACTGAGATCTGACTATTTCTCCAGGGAAGTTGGCGGGTTCCAAGAAAAAGAAGGGACTGGGATTAGACGGGGAAGCAGGAGAAGGGGTTAAAGGGAGAAAGCTCATAAAAATGAGAAAGAAGATAAAAAATTAGGAATCAGGGCATGTCTATAAGGGATGCCCCCTGAAAGCCTGAGCAATAAGACCAGGAGCCAATTACAGTAGAACCTCTGTAAATTGACCCCCGGAGGGACTGTAACAAACTAGTCAACATACAGAGGTGGTCAACATAAGGAACTAGGCCTGCTGTACTGATACGTGTCTGGTCCATGCAAATGAGGTCAACTTAAGGAGGTGGTCAATGTAGGGAGGTAGTCAACTATGGAGGTTCTGTTGGATTTGGAATAGGCTCTGTGCCTTATCTCCCCCGTCCCCTTCCCCGCTGTATCCATTAGCAGTCTTTTTGATGTAAGGGTAGAGACTAAAACTAGTTGAAATGTTAAAGGAGATTCATTGGTTTATGTAACCAGGAAGTCTAAGGGATGATCTGACCTCAGGTCTGGCTGAATTCAGGGGTTCACGTTATAACTAGCTAGTTTCGATGGCTCCAGGAAAACTTTCTTCATGGGATGGCAAAGATGATCACCTGGCTTATGTCATCCTTAAAGGTAAAGAGAAAAGAGAGAATCTGCTCACCTTAGCACATCGTTCAGTCCATATCAGTCCCTGGAGAGGACTCCGCTGAGGTCACAGGCCCATCATTCTAGGCCTAGGAGACACGTGTGCCCATCATAATCACACAGTGTGGGGAAAGGGCATTTCCCTGAAGGAGGGCTTGGAGAAGGACAACAATTTGGCTTGAACACTTTCCAATATAAGGCTATTTTGACATCCATGGAGTTTTGGTGCACATTCAGTTTGGGAAAAGGAACACCATGGGTGTGATGCCAGTACCACCATGGGTATTTGGAATAGGGACCTGGGGGAACAGCTATGCTCTGAAGACTCTGTGTACTTCCTGGTGGACCACTGGGGGGTGGACACGATCTACCCAGACGTCGCGATCTCTATTTTTAAAATTGGAGGAGCATGCAACCGCACCACCTCCCCCACTGGTCCTCCTCCTCCCCAGCTCCTAGCCAAAGACACACCTGGGAGACAGAAAAGGAAAGTGTCTCGGCTCAGTCTGCATCACCACATCAGCCCTGTTTATTCTCTCACACTCTCAGTTCTTCAATCTGCTTTTTCTCTTCACTGGGGTAAAACCAAAAAGACAGACAGTAAAGAGACCATGGCCACATAATTCATAAGTCCTCTGTGATGACCCCATGATACCACCTTATTTTTCAGTGAGGGGGTTTTCTGGCAGATGGCTTTTAAAATTCATCTGCTGGATAGTTTTAATTTAATGATCAATTTCTTTTTAATAACCTTTGCAGGCCCCCTGGAGCTTCCGCCATTTAAACAGAATGTAATAGAAATTTCCAAAGAAATAAAAGGTGGTTTCTTTATACAGCTTCTCACATTTGCATACGTATGTGTCTGTCTGAAAAACAGAACTAATGAACTATGAACGAGGTTTTTATTTTTCTATTCTCGGAATCGTCTCCCTCCTTGCATCATTCAAAACCGTAATCTGAAATTATTCCCTCCAGGAAGTCTTCCTTGATGAATCACCCCCAAATCTAATTACATCTTTTTTTCACTGCACAAACAATAGCTGTGGATCCACTTCCACCTTCTCTTGTTTATATATAGATTTGGGGTTTCCTGAGTCTTAGGATGTGACTGTCTCCTGTCTCCCCAACTCTTGGGCAGGGGTCTTCTCTTCCGTACAGCCCTCTCCCCTCATCCCTAGTACTGCTTTAAGCAGAGGCACAAAGAAGAACTTATTTACTGGTGTAATAAAGCTCTTAAGCTCAGCAAATTGCCAGAGCAGAGGTGAAATTCGAGCTTTGCTATTTACTAGCTGAATAGGGAAAAAGGGTCGTTTCTTGAATCTTAATTTTCTTACGTGAAAAAAAAATGATAATAAATTCTTGAGGGTCTATAGGACAATTAAATGTGTTCAAAAGCACTTAAGGATACTTGTATATCTTTTAAAAAGGATTTGTTTCCTTGATGACATGATTGAGTCCATGAAATATCTTCCTCATTTGTTGTTGACATCTGAAATTCCTTTCCAGAAGGTAAAGCCTTTTATACCAAATTGGAAATAAGATTGAAATTGTAAATAATCTTGGGGCAAGTACAAAGAACTTACATTCACTCTGCCAGGTATGATACACACTGGGCACACAGGCTGTTACTGCTCCCTCTCTTAGCTGGGGTTGACACTGTTAATTAGTCAGAGTAGAGTGTCCTGCTCTGCCCTGGGATGTGCCCCGGAACTGTCAACACTGGACGGTAGATAGATACTACCATTCAGCTAGTGTTGTAGTGAGTTTGAGATGTTCCAGTCATGCTAAGACATATATCATTGACACTGTTACTTTCTGAAGAGTAGGATTTGATTAGAGAAGAAGAGGAAAGTTTGAGGAAGAGAATAAAGGAGCTGTCATTGCTGTATGAAGAGGTGGGAAAGGGTACCATGAAAGATTCAAGTTCTCCAGCCTGATATAGTTTCTGAGATGTCACCATTACTCAGAGAACTAACTGTTGCTCAGGGCCTAGTTGAAAGGCCTGACCTGTGGAAATGCTGCTTCTTGACATAGTTCTTTGTATTCATATCTTCACTGTCATCATCTCTTATCAGCTTTGATTCAGTTCCCTGTTCCAAAGTTCATGAATTCCAACTCCCCTAGTTCTGAAAGGAAATAAAGGTTGGGCTACATCCAAGGTCTGCCCTCAGTCTCAACCCTTGGGTCCCTGTTTCTGACTTTGGGTTCCATTCTTCACTCAACCATCCCCTCCTGGATTGATACTTCCTCTGGTGGGTTCCCCAGTAACCACAGATAACCAGCAAGACCTGGGAACTCTCTTCATATATATACACTGATCCCCTGGGCTTCCACCATGGGACATAGTCTAGTCAATGGTAGGATTAAACATAGACCATAGGTACAAAGATGTTGCAGAGGGCATTGTTTACAACGTCTATTAGTAAAATGTAAACATACAATGAAAGGGAATTAAATACATTTTGGGAATACACACAGAGAACAACAACAACACACACAAAGAAGAAAAAAGTAAAGGTGAAGAAAGGAACAACTCGAGGCAACCTACTTTGGACGGACTATGAGGCTGTGCAAAGCCTCCATAAGAAGGCAGCACGTGGTCTGGCACCTGCAGCCTTACAAAGAGGGGTGGTAAGAGGAAGGAAGGAGGGAAGTTTCGGGCCACAATGGATCTATGGTCCTGAGAAATTATACAAAAACCAGTGCGGCTGGAGCATGGAAGCAAGGGAGAGTGGCAACAGGTGCGTGTGAAGAGGTGGGCAGGACCAGATCCCACAGAACTCTGGGGCTGATCCTAGGAAATGTGAGTAGTAGCCACTGAAGGGCTTTCCATTAGGGTAGTTACGTGGTTAGTTTTGGTAAATGCGTCTCTGACCAGTGTGTGTAAATTGCATAGGGGGAGGTCAGGAATAGAAGAAAAGGGACCAGTTGGAAGATTAAGTGAGAATAGAGGCTGAGAGAGGACAGTGTGGGGAAGCGGACAGCACTGTAATTCTAGATGTTGACACCATCAGCCTTGCAGATGTACTGAGAGCAGTGGATCAGGGGAGGAAAGGAACCACACAGGACTCCAGGCTGCTCGATGATGGTGGCATCTTCCCTGATGAGGGCTACCGGGAGGAGAAACACTAAGGACAGGGACATATAATTGCAGAAAAGGTCTATGTCTTTAAGTGGCCAGTCTCTTTTATCCAGTGGGAATTCTGGGCATGAACTGAGGAACAAAAACAAGATAGAAAAGAAGAGGGAATGTGTGCTTCTATTGGAGTCATTCATTCATTCAACAGATATATGTTGGGTACCAGTCGTGGGTCAGACCCTCCTCTAGGTCCAGGAATAATGCCAAAGCTGGCTTGCTTTCATGGAATTTGTATTCTATTAGATGGGAGAAAGTGCATGCAAAAATAAGTATGTCATATGCCCAGTGGTCATGAGTGCTATCAATACAATAAAGCAATGTAAGGGGTAAAGAATTAAGAGAAACGGAGAGGAGAGAGAAGGGAGTGGGTTGCTATTTTATGTATGGTGATTCGTCAAAGCCTCTCTAGTAAGGTGACATCTCACTGGAAGGCTAAAGGAGGTGAGAAAGCCACCTGCATGCCTGGGCTGTTCCAGACAAATGAAGAGTAAAGCAAGGGCCCAGCTTACTGTGTTCTCCGAGTTGCAGGGAGGCCTCTGTGGCCAGAGCAGAGTGAAGGAGGGCCACAGAGTGGGGAGCGAGATCAGAGAGGTAGCGAGACCTCGTAGAGCCTTATGTGGTCATTGTGAGAAACTTGGATTTGACTCTGAGTGAAACGGAGAGACACTGGAATGTCTCTACCTTTATTGAGGACCCACCCAAGAGTCTCATTGGCAGTGCTCGTACTTGTTAAATGGAGAGATGTTTCATCTCTGGCCAGTTTTCAGGGCAGCATAAGAAGCAAGCAGATCAACTCCTCACCCTGGTAGGATACGATGGCTACTGTCAAAAAAGCAGAAAAGAAGTGTTGGCAAGGATGGGCCATGTGCGCGCTGTTGGTAGAAATGTAAAATGGGGCAGCTTCTATGAAAAATAACCTTGGAGTTCCCCCCAAGATTAAAAATAAAATTGCCATACAATCCAGCGATCCCACTTCTGAGTATACAATCCGGAAGAATTGAAAGAATAGTCTTGAAGATGTACACACTCCTGTTCAAAGTAGCATTATTCACAATAGAAAAAGTAACTCAGATGTCCATTGATGGATGAATGGATAGAGAGGCACTTACACATAATGAACAGTATTCAGTCTTCCAAAAAAGGAATTCCCACGCATGCTATCACATAGAAGAATCTTGAAGGTATTAAGCGAAATAAGCCAGTCGCCAAAAAACAAATACTGTATAATTTCATTTATACAGTAAGTGAAATCTAAGGTAATTGCATTTATAAAGACAACAAGTAAGATGGAGATTGCCCCTGGCTGGGGGTGGAGAGAATGGAGTTGTTATTTAATAGATAATAGAGTTTCAGTTTTACAAGATGATTGCGTTTTAGAGATGGTTGCACGAGAATGTGACTATATGTGACACGATCATCTTAACCACCTTTTGAACTTGGAATAGGGGTTTAGAGGGTAAATTTTGGGTTATGTATATTTTACCACAATTTTTAAAAAATATTATTCGAAATGACTGACTTTCCTGAACTGAGGTTCTCTTGGTAGCATGCCACCCAAACACTACTTAATAAGAAAGAAAAAAGGAAACAGAGCAAAAATAAAGTTATGGCGTGGCTGTATATACATACCGGCAAAAGCTGCCTACATCAAGAAGTATCAAGATATTTCTTACTCATGCCCTTTCTCCACGAAGCAGCTTGAGATTTCCCTGCAAATGGCAAATTAAGCTATGGGGGGCATGACTTGGGGAAAAAAGGAAAGTACCCATCGTTCTCTCCACTGCTAAAAATCTTAGGTAACCACCTATCCAACCAAACAGTATTGACTGATTCTTGACTGTGTGCATAGCAATATCTTGGCACCATAAACCTATCCAATCTGCACAAACAGGGAAGATACTCCCCCAAACACTTTCTCCCTCCCTCTCTCTTTCTCTGATTCAAAAAGATCTTCCTTCCCTTTTCTCCTTGCCATGCCTAAAGTATGGTTTCTTGGCTCAAGCTGTCTTAATCCAGGTTTTTCCAAGCCTCTGAGATCTGGAAAATAGATATTGGTTCTATCAATAGTTCTTAATAAGACTATTGGCTTTTCTTGAGGTTCACGGCCCTTTGGCACCTTTCCTAGTGGGGTGTCGGCTCCCCCTTCATTTGCCTTTGGGCACTGTTTTAACTCTCCTTGCCTCTGATAATTCTCAAAAAAGCCCTAGAATATCTCAGGCCATTGCCCAGTTTCAGAGACACTTTTCCACTCTGGTTATCACGGTCAATATCTGAGCCTTAATGCTCCCTCTGGAGCTTCGGTTCATACCGCTAAGCTGCGCTTTAGTGATGATTAGAAAAGAGGTGACCGACATGGGGATTTGATTCCATGGCTCAGTTGCTGGGCAGATATATTTTTTATTGCTAACTTAAATGACAAATCTGTGAAGCACTGTTGGCATAATTTATATTATTGGGTTTAGAGGGTGTGTTTTTTCCTCACTCTTCAGTTGAGCTTACTGACCTGTATGAAGTCAGCAAAATCTGATAATGTTGTTTAAGCATCCTTGTAGAATCCACACTAAACACTGCCAATCGAGTTCAAGTGGATACAGTTGATGTCCTCTGAATATTTACATCCCAAAGTGGACACAGCCACAAAATAGTTTAGTACAATACCATGAAATGCTGGCTTGCTTTCAGGTCATAATGGCTAATTTACAATTGTTTCCTAGCTAAGTTTTAGAAATTGCGTTAGGCATTCCCTCTTACCAGACCTACTGAAATACAGTGGAATTGCCAGGCATCCAACCACAGATCCCGACAACTGAGAACATTCACTGTCACCTTCCCCAAGATTTGATTTAATTTTCCACCTGCTTTTAATCTGGACTCCCTTTCTTTGTGACTGGTAGCTTGGTGTTTCAATTCAATATTGGGCTTCAGCTGGCTACAGTGTGTTAGGTAACTCGATCTTCTTCCCAGTGTTCATTTATCCTATTCGTCAGATGTCCCTTATGACTTGGGGAAAAAAGGAAAGTACCCATCGTCCCTCAATGACAAAGAAAGACAACATGGCTTTGCAGTACTCATCTGTCCATTCCCCAGGAGAACTATAACCATCGCCCGAGCCCCTCCATCTTTCCATATGGGCTGTGAGAACAGATTTTAATAACTTAATCCTGCATTTTATAGGTCAACTAGCATTTGTCTGAGTAATTAACAAGGCTCGTTTCCTGCTGTGCTAACCCTTTCACAATCATACAAAGCTTCACCTGTAAACTCCTAATCCCACTTCTGCATCCTGGCATGGAGCTTGGTGTCATAGTCACATTGCATGGATTTATCCTTCAGAGTGCAAAAGGAAAATCACTCTTGATTTCAAGGAAGAAAGGACAAGACAAGGAACAGAGGCAGGGGGAGAGAGATGTCATTGACAAATCTCCTAAAGAAAAACCTCAAGCTGCCAGCGTCAGCTCTACAGGGAAATGGGGATTGAAACCAAAGAGAGGGATTTCAAACCGTGTCAGCTGAAATCTAAAATGCAGTCATTCATTTGGACAACGGTTTGGAAGTTATTTTTATGTATCGGTGACTTGGAAAATGCAGTATCAATCATGGTGTTACTTCTCTTGGACTCGAGGCAAAAGAACTCAGGTGGGAGGGTGCCCATTACTACAGCAATCTTTGAGGAAGAGAGGGAGTGGGAGGGAGAGAGGGAGTGTGGAGGGAGGGAGGTAAACACATCCCTGTTTGGAGGTTTTCTCTTTTCCCATAGCTGATCTTTTGAAATCCTGTATGTAGGGATTTTGCAAACTGGCTATGACGAAGGAAGCCTTGCTCTATCTTACTCTACCATCAACTCATATTGTAAAAAAGAGGGAAAAAAGTGCTTTAAAAAGTAATTTGAGAATATGGGTCTTATTTACTCATTCCTATGAAATAGACAGCTCTTGCCTAGTTCCCTCTCCTGAACAACACCATCCCATATGTATGATTTTTTATTATTTTGGATTCATTGAGGGTACAAAGAATTAGGTTACACTGATGGCGTTTGTTAAAGTCCCTCTTATAACTGTGCCCTGCCCCCAAGAGGTGTGCCATACACGGTGACCCTCCTCCCCTCTCCCCACTTGCTCATTCCCGTACCCCTCCCATTGTATTAGCTCATCTGCTGCCTTCATATTCGAATTGAGTACCTTGGATTCTTGCTTCTCCATTCTTGTGATGCTTTCCTAAGAAGAATGTGTTCTACCTCCATCCAGGTTAATACAAAAGATGTAAAGTCTCCAACTTTTTTAGTGGCTGAGTTGTATTCCCTGGTATACATATACCACAGCTCGTTAATCCATTCCTGGGTTGGTGGGCATTGAAAGAGAAAAAGGCTGAGCATGGAATTCTTGGGGGCAATTAAAGAAACAGGAAAGAAATGTAAAGTTACAATAGTCAGAAAGGTAAGAGGATAACTAAGAGAAAAGGAGGAGAGGATGTCTTCCCAAACAAATTTCTTTCTGTACAAAAAGCTGCCAGTCGACATGGCTGCTAAAGAGAAAAGCCTGTGTGGAATTGGCACTAAGGTCGTCCTTGTGAGGCATGGGTAGGGAGCACAGGCAAAAAAATCAGCAGGCAAAGCAAGGCTTTGAAGAAGTAATCAGCTGGGCCGGTACCCTGGCAGCTTCTCATGCTGGAATCCAGGCTCGTGTAGATGGTGATTCAGAAGCTATATCTGGGCTCACTGGAAAATAGTGATTTTCTTTTTAAAATAAGTTGTATTATTTTAAAAAGAAGCATATGCATAGTAGAAAGTAGGAAACTATATGTAAGCAAAACAGAAAATAATGCAATCATATTCCCCCTTCCAGGTGTTCACACTGTTAACAGCTTCTATCTCTTTCCAGATCTTTTGTTTGTCCCTACATATGCATACAAATTACCTGTATAATTTTTTTCCCCAGTGGTAAGATAGGACTTTTATTAGGAGTTAGAAATGAATACAGAAGAAGTAAAAAGCACCAGAGCTTCTGGAAGGGGGAAAGAACTGAAGGACTGGCTTTTTATCTAGGTATACGAATGTTTTTAATGAAAAAAATTATATTTACTTGGAAGCATTCAGTAAAAATAAAAAACTAGTTTGACATTAATTTTTCTTTATTTATTGGTAAATGTCAGTACCTTCATAGACGTCTTATCTCTGTAAGCCTGGGGGAAGATAATAGCTCTGTAAGAGTTAGAATATTGCATAACGCCCTATACAAATGAGAACTGACCATCAGTCCCTCCCAGAGATGATACACAGTCATTTTCAAGGTGCCATCATTGCTCAACTGATTTCTGGAACTTTGGGAGGGGAGAAATTTCTAGCTCTCCCCATTTACTAACTTTACTTTAGAGTTGGTTCACAAGTCACACCCAAATCAGTTTTTTTATACTTTATAATCATCATGCTTATTTGTTTTTTTTAAAAGTATTATTTAGGTATAATTTACATATAATAAAATATACTCATTTTAATTATACAATTGAATGATTTTTAGTAAAGTCACAATTGTGCAACCATCACCATAATCCAATTGTAGAATATCCTCACACCTGTTCCCACCTTCAAGCCCAGGTCATTGTTAATCTACTTCCTGTCTGCATAGATTTGCCTTTTGGGGCTTTTTATTTAAATGAAATCCTGTAGTTTGTGATCTTTCATGACTGGCTTATTTCACTTGGCATAATGTTCTCAATGGACATTTATGTAGTAGCATATACCAGAACTGCTCTCCTTTTTAGGGCTGAATAATATTCCACTGTATGGATATACCATATTTTGTATAGTGATTCATCAGTTGATAGATATTGGGGTAGTTTGGTGCTATTTTGAAAGAGCTTCTCTGAAAATCCACGAAGGTTTTTGTGTGGACTTCCTTTATTTGAATCAGAAATTATATTCCCCATTTTTATCTCATCTCTACTCTTGATGGCTTTGCAACATTGAGCATATTCAAAAGGATGAACCATGGACTGTGAGGGTGATGCCCAATGGGAAGATTTTCTAAAAAATACTCCACAGAGAACACCATTGGACTAAGAGTATTAGCTCTTGAAGCCGTTGTTCTGAAGAAGACACTATTCATTTGATATAAACTTAGGTATATTGGTTGCAAAATCGTTAATTTCACATGTCCACCTTAATTGCACTACTCTTACCAATCCACAACAGTTGAGCCTGGTACTTTGTAGGGAAAAGACGTTTGATACATATTTGCTAATCAATTTTTAAATGCCGACAGTGGTTCCCCTTGGAAAGTAAAATATCAAAAGTTTCAATATCTAACAGCATTTTTCTATTTTGTGTAGACAGCCAAAGCCCTTTGGGAGAACCTGACAAGCTATCTGAACAGCCCCAGGTCACAGTCATCTCTCGCACAGTTTTATTGATCTTCCTTCAGCTCAAGAGGTCCCAGTCAAAGCAATTTCTCAGTAGGCTGGAGGGGCAGGAAGCTTTTGTTTGGGGTCAGTGGGAGCATTTTGTCCCCTGCTGCCTTATGGCTCCAGGAGAAACAGCCGGAGGAGGCCAGCTTCTCTCGGCCAGGGCCCCAGCCCTTGCTGGCGCATTTTCTTAGAAGGTTGATTGGCCTGGATCCAACATTGGCAAACTTCCTCTCAGTGGCTCCCTAGCATGCACTACAAGCCTGCGGATAGATCTGGGCTGTTAACTAGACGGATTCCAACCACAAGGAAACCAGAACCGCCTGGTGGCCCTGCTTGCTGACAGTGGCTCTTCACAGCCACTAACAACACCCAGGCCTGTGGTCTGCGGGGTCTGAGGCATCATTCAGTGAAATCCCATCTTTAATGGGATTGAAGTATCCTCCTCTGGGATTTCCCAGTGCTCAAGAGAACAGTGCATTAGAAATGCAGCCTGTGTGACGCCCACAGCACATGCTCTGTGCCCTGCAGCCTCTTATGGCTGCCCAGGGCAGAAGCATGAGAACCACAAGGGCAGGGTAAACCAGTTTTATTGCCTTAACAGTCAGTTCTTTTCTGCTACCATGGGGTCCTAAGTTGTTCCTGTTTCAATTTTCAGAGCATCTTTTCCTACATATATCAGCTCATGTTGTTAGCACAGGTTATAGAACTTAATATAAAATGAATTTAAATACTCATCATTCCTTTCCACAAAATATTAAATTTCAGTCTTCGTAGAGATCAGTGAAAAAATCAATATACCCAGCATTTAATTGAGTCCTCATTACTCATTTCTCTCCCTTTGAAAAAACCATATATTTACTCATTAGCTAATTAAAGATCTTTTTTCTAGCATTGCTGCTGTCTTATTGACTCTCTTCTTGGAATACTGGAGTGCTCTCTACTTCCCTTCCTTTGGAATAATAATCCCTGGCGTCTTTCTTTGAAGGGCTTACTACTGGAGAGCATCTTTATTTTTGTTTGCCCAGCACCCCTCCCTTCTGGGAGGAGGGCTCACTTTCCTCCTGGTCATACTCTGGTCCCCTCCTCCATCTGCGGGATGCAAGTGGCACTCTTCTTACCCAACTATGATTTCCTGGCCCAGGGCTAGGCAGTGATGTAGTGTGGCCAATCAGAGCTCTTTCATGTATATATTTTTTCCACCTGAAACTAAAGAGGAAGAGGGCTCTTTGCTCTTTGATGAAGATAGATTCTTATTGGCTTTATCAAGTCCCAGATGGGTTTTGTCACTTCCAGCCAAAAGCCTTGACTTAAATATCTATCTTTTACCTATATAATCTTGGCCACAGTCTCTCTGCTCCTAGAACTTTGTTATTGACTTTTTAATTAGTGAAATTTTAAAAATGCCGTGATACATTTGCTTTGTCCTATTTCTTTCCTTTCTAAAAGGTAATGATCTTTAGTGGCTCTGAGGATCACCGAGAGAAGATGTGAGGGTAGGGAGGTATTTGGAAACTCCATGGCAATGGAACATTGCAAACAATTGGTGTTCAACTAGGAAACAACCAAAAAACCCAAGAAAAACCTAGAGGAAAGGGTGGCAGATATAAAGCTGTTTGCAATATTGGAAAAGCTTTTATGTGGAGAGAGTTGTTGTTTATCATCTTGTAGGGTCATTAATTCCCAGGACTGGAATTTGTAGAGAGGCTAATTTCTGTTCTTTCTAAAGAATATATACTTTTTTTTTTTTTGAGACAGGAGCCTCAAGCTGTCCCCCTAAGTAGAGTGCCATCACAGCTCACAGCAACCTCCAACTCCTGGGCTCATGCGAGTCTCCTGCCTCAGCCTCCCAAGTAGCTGGGACCACAGGC
>CAUYQV010146736.1:0-13937 GCA_963574575.1 Galagoides demidoff
CAACCTCCAACTCCTGGGCTTAGGCGATTCTTCTGCCTCAGCCTCCCAAGTAGCTGGGACTACAGGCGCCTGCCACAACGCCCGGCTATTTTTTGTTGCAGTTTGGCCGGGGCTGGGTTTGAATCCGCCACCCTGGGTATATGGGGCTGGCGCCCTACTCACTAAGCCACAGGCGCCTCCCACTGATTTCATTTCATATATTTATTTATTCATTTATTTATTATTTGTCTGCTCTGCTGTAAGATAATATCCATGAAGACAAAGACTTTATTTTGCTCATTGATATAAAAATCTCATAAATGTCTTGTGAATGATGAATGAACAGTAGAAATTTTAAAATTAAGGAAAGCCATTCACAATACCACTTCCTAAAATACATCATCTGTCTTCATGTTCAACACATTGCCTTATTTGTACATATAATTTTACATATTTAATTATAGCAGAGGCAATTATATGTGTGCATGTATATATTTAACTAAATATTCAATCTTAAGCATTTTTCATTCTGTTCTATGGTCTTTAGAACTAACAGTGTTAATGGCTTTATGAAAAATAACATTAAATTAGGCCAGATGTGGTGGTTCACACCTGTAATCCTAGCACTCTGGCAGGCTGAGGTGGATGAATTGACCTGAGCTCAGAGGTTCAAGACTATCCTGAGCAAGCGTGAGACCCCCGTCTCTAAAAATCTAAAAATAGCCCAGCCTTATGGTGGGTGCCTATAGTCCCAGCTATTTGGGAAGCTGAGCCAAGAGAATCACTGGAGCCCAAGTTTGAGGTTGCTGTGAGCTATGACACCACGACACTGTACCAAAGGTGACAAAGTGAAATTCTGTCTCAAAAAAAAAAAAAAAGAAAAAGAAATATAACATTAAATTGGTGTAAATAATTAATTAATCATCCTTTTCTTCAATGTTGTTTAGATTATACTTTTGTTTGTTTGTTTGTTTTTGCAGTTTTTGGCCAGGGCTGGGTTTGAACCTGCCACCTCTGGCATATGGCGCCCTACCCCTTCGAGCCACAGGCACTGCCCCTAGATTATACTTTTCTTCTTTATTAACCAGGTGTTTTATCTTTGAAGGGTAACTTAACCTCTTTGAATTTATTCTTTCATGATGAAAAGATTATCTAGATTTTTACTACTACGTATAATAATATAAGTACCCAGATAATCCCTGACAAATAATTGTTATTCAGCACATTATTAGTTTCTTTTGTTTTATTTCTAATATATTGCCATTACAAAATAATGTTGCATTGAACATTTGTTGTTATTTACATTTTTGTGTTATTACCTTAGGATAAATATCCAGGAATGTTATTACTGGGTTGAATGATTCAAAGTATTTGCTGCATGAATGAAATTGGATCAAGTTAACATGAATATTCACAGTTTGGTTTTAATTATAAATTCCCCAAAACACAGATAGCTATAAATGTTATATTTTGAGAATGAAGTTGTCATTCTTTAAGAAATATTTTATTTTATTCCCATTAATATTTTAAGTCCAAAGTATAAAACTTTCCTTTGCCTTCATGCCTTAAAATACTCAGAATTTTATTTAAAACTGGGAAATGATTATCTCGGCCCTTTTTGGGCTGAGTGGATTGTTCATTCACTGTAGCTCTGAATCTCCTTTGAATTTCTTAGAATTTTGCCCAGATTATTTCCTCCTGAGGGTTTTTTTTTTTGACAAATCTTTCTAATTTAGCAGTTGCTCTTAAAAATAGATTCATCATCAGTTTGTTGCTATAGTTGTCTATATCTTTCCTGATCTCAACTTAGTCACAGCATCTGTGCAAAATGGTATCAAAGTTATTTATTACTCCACCATCCAGAGGGAAGGCTTGATTCCTGACATTTATATTCCCTTGAACATAAAACCCAGATAAAAAGAAAATCAAACTTCACGCTTTAGGGACTGAACAGATTGCTTACCATGGTTAGCAGAAAATGCCCTCCCCCGCCTCCTCTTGCTGAGTTATAAATACATTTGCATGGATTGTGTCCCTGAATGACCAGATATTTTTCTTTTTAATTAAATTTGTTAGGACGATTTGCACTAGGGAAAAAGCCTACTGGGCTGACAGACTAGCTTAGTGGTTAGGAAAATAGGCTATGGAGCCCTGTAGACCTGGTGTGGTCAACAGTACCTCTATGACCTTGAGCCAGCTGCTATAGGATTCCTGAGCTGTCAATGAGGATAATAGTCTTTAGTTTATAGGTTTGTGTAAGTAGTAAAGGAATTAATGTATGCAAATTATATGCAAATGACAGACACATAAGAAATGCCAAAAATGTTAATTATAATAGTTACGTTAGAAATAAAATGACCTTTACATGCAAATCCTGTGACTCTTCATGGCCACTGCTACAAACCCTAAGTGATCTTTCTGGCCTTGGCCCTGCAGCTTTTCCTATTTCACTAAGGGTTTAAATGCTTAATCTAACTCAGAGGCATTGCTCTGTGGTGGTTTTAAATTATGATTTGAAGTATGTTTTTCTTCCAATTTTGGCATAATAAAGAGGACTTCACTATAGTTGCAGTGGTAATTACATAGGAATAAAGGCAGGCAAAGGAGAGATTGTTACCAGCTCACCGGCAATACCCCAGCATTGGAAGGAGTTAGTTGAAGTATAAAGGAGGATTTGCCATATGTTGTGTTCAGGCCAGATAAGGTACTTGAAGACCACAAGTCAAGGAGTGGAAGAAACAGGAGTTTTTAGAACAGAAAACATTTTCTGTTATGAACCTCCACGCCACTAGCACTGTGGTGCTGAGTTTTAGTTGATTTGGGTGCCCTATCTTCTCCCTCAGATGTGTGTCTGCATTCTGGATCTGCGGTGTGATGTGTGCCAAGACTTGTCTTCTATAGTGCTGAGAGTATTGCACTATCTCTATTTATGTTTCATTGTCTGTGATCAGTCTGGGCGTGTTACCCCATGTTTCTAAGGGAAAGCCTTCCTTAGGTTCCTAGAATCTCCTTGCTCCCTCTGTGACCTTGTCATGTGCCAGGGAATTGAATCTGCAGCTCCCAGTCTGTATCAGGCACCAGATACTCTGTGGGTGCCCCAAAACCTTAACAATTTCTGTGACACTCTTGGCCACCCAGGGTTTCTCAGCTGCTCTCAGACTCCTCCAGGGAAAGGCCTACTCGGAGAGGAGCCCTGAGCCCATCTCTGTTGACACAGCACCCAGCCTTCCACCTCCACAGCCTGTGTCTCGCAGGCCTCTGGGCTTCCTTCCTAGAGTCTTCACTCCTACTTGGGGTGCTATCATTTCCTTATCAAGTTTCTTTTTCCAGGGACCTACAATTCCTACCCAAGTCTTACTTCCTCTCAGAATTTCTCTTTCTAACCTAACCCAGGGAATCTCCTCTAGATTCCAGAATGGGAAGGCATTTCTGACTCCGTACATGTTCTCCGAGCCCAAATTGATATCCCTCTCAAAGTCTTTTGAAACACAAGAAATGGTAAGATAACATAAAATGTTAAATAGCAATTTGCCAAAGGTCAGGAAAGATATGCAAATAAAATAATGACAGCCTTTAAAGACAAAAGTCACATCAGCTTCAATAAAAAAAAAAATACTGGGAAAAAATTGGAACCAAGTTCATATTCAGGAACATGATATATATTTAGAGGAATTCATTAAAAATTTTTTAAAAAGAAGACATAAATATGATTAATCTGATCACTTCTCCCAAACTCAATCCCAGAGATGCTACGGAAGTGTCAGGAAAGTTAAAATTGGGATCTAGGAGGAGATAGGAAGTGGTTGTTTCTGTATGTGGGAGGAACCAGGAGACGTAGCAGAAGAGGCTCCAGGATCTGGGGATGAAGCTGGGGAGCTATGGAGTTGTGTTCTCTTCCCATCCCTTTACCAGTGGATTCTTTAAAAAGCAAAAACCAAAAACATTAAAACCACAAATTCCCATCAGTACCGGCTCACTGCAGCCAGGGCCATTCTGGTGCTCCTGAGGGTGAGGAACAGTTAGACAGCAGCTTGGTGTGTGGTGTTGACGTGTTATCACTCCACCTTACGTCACCTTTGGGGGATAATGAATGAAAATCAAGAAAGAAAGCCTCTGTTGGAGCTGTGCACGTGGTGATGGGCAGAGCCGAGCTCTGGAACAGGGTCTCCCACTCCCGGGCAGGCCCCATTCTTCTCTAAGCCTGTTAGGAGAAACCACTAGCCAGGGGTCAGTGTTGGCTCTATTCCCTACTTCCTATTGCTAACCAGGGAAATATACTGACAGGAGACACAACAGGAAAAAAATGGACATATGGTGCATTATTATTCATCCTTAAAACCAAAATCCTGAACTATGAGACATGGATGAACCTTGAAGACATTATGCTTAATGAAATAAACCAGTCATATAAGGACAAATACTACATGATTCCACTTATATCTAAAAAATAGTGAGATTCATGGATTCAGAGTAGAATGGTGGTTTCCAGGCCTGGCAGGAGTGGAAAATGGGGAGTTACTGATCAACTAGTATAAAGTTTCCATTGTGTTGAGATAAATAAATTCTGGAGATCTGCTGTAAAGCATTATACCTATAGTCAACAATAGTGCATTGTATGCTTAAAAATTTGGTAAGAGAATAGATTCTCATATTAAGTATTTTTAAAATAATAATAAATTACAAAGTGAATAATTTATATAATATACGACTAAGCTCATGACCTCAGAATGAATTCAGTCAAACATTAATTGCTAATAATTTATATATTCAGACAGATATAGAAGAATATTGTTGAGTGGATGAAAATAAGCAGGAATAAAGCAGAATAAAGTAGAAAAAATTGAGTAAGAAAAATATAAATATTGAATAAGAACTCAATAAAAGGGTGTGCACTTTGGCAGCATACACAGTGGAACAGTACAGAGAAGATTAGCTTGGCCCCTGCACAAGTTTTTTAAAAATGGACATATGATGATATAGCTGAACAATTAATTCAGACATAACAAGATCAGGCTAAGGAATTCCTTCAAAGTGCATCAAGGTGTTAGAAATAGAAAAAAATAAAAGATATGGAAGACAGAATGGAAGTGATACTCACACAAATCATAGGTACCCCTAGAAAGGAAAAAAATAACCGTAGGGAAATAAATATTTTTTTAAAAAAAAAGTATTTGCCTGAATTTCAGGTTGGGAGGATTCATTGGGTGCTAAACAGGTTAGATAAGGAAAACAAAAACCAAAAAACAACGATTAGCACATAAAACATAGGAATTAGGTACATAAAAAGCAGACAGAACATTCTAGTTTCCACTGGAAGGAGTATATGACTTACAAAGAAATAAGAATCATATTGACATTGCACTCTTCAACAGTAACATTGGATGCGAGACAATGGACTTATGTTATATTTTAAATATATCTATGTGAGCAAGTATTCATGTTAAGACGTAATGAAGGTATCCTCAGGCAGACATGACCTTAGATTTACTACACAAAGCTCCTCTTTGTAAACATTCTTGGAGTAAATTCTCTGCCAAGAAAATAAATATATCCAGAAGAAAATGATAAGATATTTGGAATGTCAAGGGTAAATAATTTGATAAAGTTCACTGTTATTTCATTGTTATTTCAGTCTCTGTCTAACTGTTCCTCACCACCATGAACACCAGGACAGTCCTGATGTCCCTGTGGGCCCTGGCTGCACTGGGCTGGTACTGATGGGAATTTGCGGGTTTAATTTTTTACTTTTTAAAGAATCCACTGGTGAAGGGCTTGGCAATGGTCTGCAAAGAAAAACAAAAAGAAAATAAGTTCATAACAACTAGAACTAACTTCTAGTTGACTGAAGACATAGGTAGGGGAAAGTATAAATACATTCATAGTGATTTTTGTTTATCGCTCCTTGTTGTGGCTTCCTGGGACCCCTACATGATCAGATGGCCAAGACTAAGTCTGGAAACCTTCTATTGCTCTGGGATGGCCTTGGAGTGGGAAGTCTGAGATCTGGGATTTATTTCTTTTCTTCCAGTAATGTGTTGTGTGCTCTTTGCAAAACAATTTATCTCAATTCTTCAGGTCCTTTTTCTTGTCTGTAGGTAAGTCAAGCTGGGTAGGAGCTAAGTTCTTTTCTGTTTTCTCATTCTGTGACACTCAGTATTTAATCAGCAGCAATGACATGGAGGTTTCTATCTGTATGTGTGCTTTAAATTAAGTGTCATAATCATAAATAATAATGTCCTGCAGTGATTTTTTTTGGAATACTGAAGCTGAAAATATCTAAGTGTTTTTGTGAAAATATTATCTCAAGGTAAATGACATTTATCTCTCAATTAGGAAGTAAAACACAGGAATGGAATTTACATTGCTGCTTTATGCCCATATTTTATTGACTGCATTAAACTTTGCATTTAAACACTGCATATGCCTGCAATTTATTAGAGAATTAAATGACAGTGACATTTGATACAGGCAGATGAGATAGAAAGGTTACATTTGCATGAATTCCTGTTTGAGTTTTTAGCGTTAAGTTCTGAATTATAACATAATTCTTTCTCTAGTCATTAACTCATCCTGTATATTTATTGATTAGATCACAATCCCGGATATTTATTGATTAGATCACAATCTGCTTGCAGCTAGGAGCTATACCTGGCTACCATACACAAGAAATACTCCATAAATAGTTGAAGGGAGGAAATCATTGGCCACATGAATAGATAGTTCTTCCTCTGATTTATGATCTGATGTCACTGCAGCTGGCTCTCCTTTGGGGGCCTATTCTTCAGGTGCTTTTGGTCACCTCTTCCATTTCCTTTATATTCTATTCCAAACCTTCATTATTGGCCACAAGCCACCAGTACAACCCTAGCACCCTTCACTTTTGCCTGTAAGAGCTTTCTTGTTATATTTTCTTTCTTTCTTTCTTTCTTTAATTTCAAGATATTTAGGAGGTACAACTGTTTTTGTTACATGGATACCTTTTATAATGCTTAAGTGGGGCTTTCTGTGTGCTCATCATCTGAATAGTGTCCATTGTACCCAGTAGGTATGTTTCTACCTCTCTCCTGCCTCCTCCTTCCCTCATCTTGATTTCCAATGTCCTTTACATCTCTTTGTGCCTGTGTGTGTGCCCTGATTATTAGAGATGGATATAATTGATTAGCTCCTGATTATTAGAGAGCACATCTGGTGTTGGATCTTCCATTCCTGAGATACTTCATTGTGGTCTCTAGTTCCACCCAAATTGCTGCAAAAGGTATTATTACTTCATCCTTTCTTATGGCTGAGTAGTACTCCATGGTATATCATATTTTCTTCATCCACTCATGAATTGATGAGCACGTAGGTTGATGCTACATCTTTGCAATTATGAATTGTGCTGAAATACACATTTGAGTGTAGATGTATTTTTATAAAATGATTTTTTTTTCCTCTGGGTAGTTAACCAGTAGTGAGACTGCTGATTGAATGATAAGTCCACTTTGTTTCTTTAAGGAATCTCCATACTATTTTCTATAATGGTTGTACTAATTTGCAGTCTCTCTCACAGTGTATAAGTATTCCTTTCTCTCTGTATCCATGCCAGAATCTATTGTTTTCTGACTTTTTAATAATGGCCATCCTGACAATGGTAAGTTAGTACCTCCTTGTGATTTTAATCTGCAATTCTTTGATGATCAGTAAAGTTGAACATTGCTTTACATGTTTGTTGACCATTTGCCTATCTTCTTTTTAAAACTTCTGTTCATGTCTTTTGCCCACTTTTTAGTGGTGGTGTTTGGTTGTTTTCTTGCTGATTTGTTAGATTTCTCTGTAGATTCTGGGTATTAGTGCTTATTTGTCATTACTAGACCTGCTCCCATTGCTTTAAATGAATGGCTCTCAGACCCACTGCACTGAGAAAACTGGTCACACCAGTGGAATGATACTAACATTCACTGTTTGCAATGAGTACAGATTGATGCTCTGAAGACAGCAAACACCTACAGCAGCTCTATGAAGAGTGGAGAGCTAGTTAGCCAGGAGTTCGGGACCTAGGAACCCATCACCAGTTGCACTGTACCTGTAGATGAGTCCTGGGTGTCTTACTGTGGAGTGTGCCCATCAAGTGTTGTTCTCTGTGTCACAGGCTTGAACTCTTCCAACTCCTATTTTTCCTACCTCAGTGTGTCTACACACCTACCCATCCTTCCCTTCCTTCATGCCAGATCCTTCCTTTCTAAGCTCTACATTCCAGCAGTTCATTTCATGTCCTACCCCCAACCCCTGCCTCCACCAGGACCTAGCTTCTTCTTTTGTGTCTTTGATTTCTCCTTTACTGGCTCCTTTCTCTCAGTCCAACTCATCCCATATTCATTCAATCAGATCAGACTGAATTATTAATCTGATTTTCCACTCCCTTTTAATAGGATCATGTCTATGCTCTATCATATTATTCTGTAGTATTCACTCCCTTTCATTTCTCTGGGTCTATTTTCTCATCTGTGAAATGAAGTGAACAATTGGTATAATATCTGATTCTTTATAGTGTTAATATTTTGTGATAAACTTAATGTTTATTTCTCTGAAATGATATGGACATTTCTATCTATATATGTATGTAGAGTTTGACAATTAAGTTCATGAACTTACAAAAAGTGCTATATACCTCACTGCTGAATATCACATGGTCACCTTCAAATTACTCTCCTTAGGAAGCTATGCACCAATGCCTGCACCTAGTTCACCCTTCAAAGCAACTTTGGAACTCTTCCTGGAATGATCATCAAAGCTGTTCTAGTACAAGGTTGGATAATTAAATTCATGAACTTACCACTGAGCACTTACATTGGCAGCACTGTACAAACAACTCAGTAAGGATTCATAACCTTAGTATATCAGCATCTCAGCTGTGTTCATGTCAATGTGTGGCAATGTCTTGCTAAGTGGTGTTCATTTTTGTTGCTGCTTATTTTTATGTGTTGCATGACAACAGTTCTGATGGTCATTCCAGAAAGAGTTCCAAAATTAATTTCAAAGGTAGATTAGTCACTGGCATCAGTGCATAGCTTCTCAATGGAAGCACTTCAAAGGTGACTGTAGTGTTACACAGTAGTAAGGCACTTTTTCTAGGATGGGTTCACAAACTTAATGGTTAAACCTTACATGCATTTTAAATTTATTGCCATAATTATAAATAATAGTGGCCAGAATATACTCTGTCACCTCACTGATGTTTGGCTTCATTATGTGATTGCTTTGACCAATAGAAAGTGCAAAGAAGTAACAATGTGCTGATATCAGCCAAGAGTCTAAGAAGCACAACTTGCTTCTGCTTGTCTCCTTCTTTTCTAGGGGATGTCTGTGAGAACATGTACTGGTAACCTCTAGTCCAAGAAGCAGCAGGAAATGCATGACATGGAACTCAATGCAATCCACATCCTGGAGCCAAGCCCAGCTTAAGCCAGCCAGGCTCATCCAAGATTAGCCAAACTCAAGTTGGCCCATAGATCCATCAGCAGGAAATAAATATTTTGTTATTTTAACCCATAAATTTTGGGGTGATTTGTTATCCAACATTGTTACAGTAAAAATAAACTAATAGACTCTCCAATCCATTTTTCCATTTAATAATTATTTGTTGGGTAACTGATATATGCCAGTGACTTGTGGGGTACCATGGTTAATAAAACAAGGGAAGTTATTTATTTTTAAAAAACAGTAAGTTTGCAATTTGACAAATGCTAGGTTTGATACAAAATGAGGTGATGTGATTAGCAGTGGTGGTATCATAAAAGAAGATACATTTAGGTCAGAGAGAGAGTCTGAGAAGGAAGCATTTGGAGGAAACACAGAGACAAGGTTGAGGCAACCAGAGCCCACAATCTGCAGAGCAGCAAGGGCAGACTTCTGCGGTGGAAGTGAGTTTGGCCTAGGAACAGGCCTTCTAAAACCTGTAGTTTCTAAAAACCTGTAACCAAAAGCTGTAAAATTAACATTAAGAAGATTCTGAAGGCTAGAAGCTGAACTGATGCTAGAAATAAAACCAAGGTTCAGGAAGCAGCTGAGCCAAACTATAAAACAAAAATGGGAACAAAGAGAGACAGGTTCTGAACTGGGCTCACTGGCCACTAGTCCCAGGCCTCAAGGATGGAGAAGGTCAGCTGGCAAGACAACTGTGGCATAGCTGGACAGGTGCAGCTGGAAAGACAGCAGTGGTTCCCCTGAATTGATTCTATTCATTATCTTTGTCCTATTTTGTAGCTCTTGGGCCAAAGATTTTCTGTCTCAGCTAGAAATACATCACTTTATTTTCACTGGATGCAAATAATTTCACAGTTTTCTATGGAAAGCCTCTGGATTCTTCTTGTTTGTTGTCCCCCACCCCATTATTTTTTATGAAAGTCATATGTATATATGGTTTAAAGATAATTCTATAAGGTTTGTTATGGAAAACAGCCATCCTCATGAGCAACACCCCCTCCCTTATTATGACATTTCTCCAACCTAGAGGCAATTTCACATTTTTTTCCTATGGCATATGGGGTCAGCACCCCAGTCCTTTGAGCCACAGGTGCTGCCCCAATAATTTTACATTTTTTACATGATTATTTGACATTTCACCTTCATGTCTCTAAATAACATACTTAGTGCTACTTCTTGATTTACCACTTTTAGGTATTTTATATTGATTTACCTCAATTGACAATTTTTCTTCCTGCTTTTCTTTTTTTTTTTTATCAAATTCTGTCCTATCCTATCCTATATATTCTTTTTCCCTCAGTATAATGTTATGATAATTTTGCTTAGATCAATGTTGAGTATTTGTATTATTATGATTATATAAATGCTTTTAGTAGCTGAACAAGACAATAGGATATAATTGCTTTTTTTCTGTAGTAGGCAGCCTCCAAGATGGTGCCCAGTTAATCATCCCTGATTACTAGTTCAAGGCTATATATGCTCCCCTCTTCTTGAGTCTAGGCTGGGCTCACTGACTTGATTCTAACAATTAGAATATGGCAGAAGTAATGGATGCCACTTCTCAGATGAAGTTACATAAAGATGGGGTAGCATTCTAGGTGCTCTGTTTCATTTGCTCACTCTGAGTGCAGTGAAGAAATCTTTAGAACTGAGTTCTAAATAAATCACCCTGAGTTCCCAGGCCCTGGTTATTCAGTCAAACACTAATCTCAGTACTGCTGTGAAGGTATTTTGCAGATGGAACTAAGGTTATTAATCAGCTGACCTTAAAACTGAGAGGTTATGTATCATCCAGATAGGCCCATGCAATCACATGAGCCCTTAAAAGGAGAAGAGAAAGCAGAAGAGCAAATCAGAAAACGGCAGTGTGAGACACGAGGCAGAAGGGGATGGAAGAGATTGGAACATGACAAGGATTCAGCCTGCCATTGCTAGGTTTAAAGATGAAGGGGTCACCAGCCCTGGAAGGTGGATGGCATCAGAGTTGAGCATGGTCTGGTCAACAGCCAGCAAGGATGTAAGAATCTCAGTCCTACAACCATATGGTGCTGAATTCTTCCTACAACCTGAATAAGCCTGCAATTGAATTCTCCCTCAGAGCCTGGCTGACATTGATTTCAGCCTGTGAGAGTCTGAGCAGAGAGACTCTGAGCCCCTGAAGCCTCCAACATTCAGAGCTGTGAGATGATAAGTGAGTGTTCCCTGAAGCTGCCAAATTCTCAGGAACCTTTGATAGTAACAATAGAAAATGAATAAATTGCAAGAAGCCAGTTGTCGTGCTGTAAACATACAGAGGGAACTAGGGAAATGATAATGTTGAGGATTCCTCATGATAAGGGTATTTATTGAATGAGATTTTCTGAAAGGATTGCATAAGTCTGATCATTGATTTACTACCAGACGCTTATTGAGAGCATGCTGGTGACATTGCCCTGATGCTGGTAACACTGCCCTGAGCAAGACAGACAACATTCCTATTTTGGGGGGACTTACATTCTATTCAGAAAAGAGATTGTGTGGCTATTGATTCTTTTTGTACTCTGTTCTTCCAGGTGTGCTTATAATCAGGAAAGAATTCATCACAATTGGCTTGATACTTTGAGGAAAATTCCAAGATTGTCTGACAAGCATTTAAATAAACACCTACTGAAACCTCAGAGTGTGCCAAGTCCCAAGTCTCTGGGACAAACATGTGGCCTACAGCGATTCCTGCCCTTATGGATTTCATGTGAGGAGAGAAAGGCAGATGGAAAAATGCTCAGCTAATGCACATTGTGATCTGTGCAAGAGGAGAAGGGCACATGGTCCAAAGGGGGGTGGGGTTAGGTTTCTAGAGCATCGGTTGAGATGCACCATAATTAGATGTTTTCCTTGTAGCAAATGCTGGGTTTTCTCTTTGTCTCTGAGAATAACAAGGCCATATTTTCTTCTCATTCTCTTGTTTCTCATTCCAGTGCAGATCCCACAAAAGGTAAGAATGCATTACCCTTGAGCATTGCCTAAATTTTTTATTTCTGCTGGTAAAAAATCAGGGATCTATTAGATATTTGGCCTTGAGCTGGACAGATGTGTTTGTTCAGTAGCACAAGATTAAGACTTCCTGAAAGGGTCGGTTGCTTGTTTTTTGTTCCTGAGTCCTGTGATTTTCTGACATGTGCTATTCCCAGAGTAGCCTCATTACCGTTACTCACTGACTAATTTAGTGAGAGACCATTTGCTCAAGGGAATCCTGTGTGTACTTTAAAAATAGCTACACATTCAGGTTTCCTTGCTCTTGAGGAGAATGAATAAGGAAGCTGTTAGATTTTACACAGAAATAACGGTTTTGATATCGAATTGTTTTCCTTTGAATACAAATGTGCAAAGACCTGGAGCCATGTTTCATGTCTTTGTATGTAGAGTCTGCTGTGTTGTTTTCGTAAAACATTGTTCTGTTTGGTTTTCTCATTAAGATTCAAAGAGATCAGAGGCATAGCTTCACATCTGTAACTCTCTTCTATTGTTTATTGATTCAATCAATACTTACTAGCTATACCAATAAAAAGATGTTGTACTAACTTCTATGACAAAGAGATCTCTAGGTAGAGACAAAGCTTTTCTTCTTCCTGCAAGGGTACCTCCCTAGGAACAGTAGAATTATGGTATATAGAATTACATTAGAATGTATTAGGCAGGGCCCAGGAAGGAATCTTGGATGGGGAACCCTGTTTAAAGGGTTATTAGCTAAGGTGATGTTAGTTACTATTAAAAAAGAAGAAAGCCAGATGTGTAATTGCTCAAATAGGGTAAAAGTGTATTTCCTGATCATGTAAAATCCAAAATTACTATACCTAACTGAGAGAAGCTTTTCTTCATTCAGTAACTCAGAAACCAAGGCTCTTTCTAGCTTATAGCTCTATCCTCCTAAGCACTGGTTTCCAAGGTCAATGTCTTCTGCTTCAAGTCGGCAGATGGTTGAAAGAGTAGATGCATGTGTGAGGCTATTAAGCCCCAGGCTTTGAAGTGGCTCCTAACACTTCTTGTTCCATTCCATTGAGTAAATCTCAGTCATCTGACCTCTTTCCACTGGAGGGAAAGCTGGAAACTATAGTCTAAATGTGTTGCTAGGGGAAGAAAGAAGTGGACAGTTAGTTGATGTCTGAAACAGAATTCTTGAGATGCATCATAATATTTCAAGGTGGGAAAGTACTGGAGGGTTTTATACCTATTGATTTTCTTTTTTCCTGAGAGGAACATCTACTGACTTTTTTTAGAAATGACATGTGTGGCCTGGTGCCTGTGGCTTAATCGGCTAAGGCACCAGCCACGTACACCTAAGGTGGTGGGTTCGAATCCCCAGCCTGGGCCCGCCAAACAATGATGGCTGCAACCAAAAAATGGCTGGGCGTTGTGGCAGGCACCTGTGGTCCCAGCTACTTGGGAGGCTGAGGCAGGAGACTCGCTTGAGCCCAGGAGTTGGAGGTTGCTATGAGCTGTGATGCCATGGCACTCTACCC
>CAUYQV010146737.1:0-39757 GCA_963574575.1 Galagoides demidoff
GCTCCTTCTGGCAGAGTGGGACCCCTCTCCCGGAGGTCAGGAGGTAACAGTAGGTGTGAATTTCTTGGCAGTTTTGTCATCAAGGGAATCTGGCTGCAGAAAGAGGGCACCTAAGTGTGAGACTAGGACTCAAGAAGAGGACTGAAACCCCAGTTTCTAGAGTACTACCAGTTACATAGCAGTAAATGAATGAATGGGAGGAATGAGACGAAAGCACAGCCCTATCCAGCAGCTTGTGAGGATAAGAGCTAGTACGGGCACCATGGAATACCCGCCAGCCATAAGAAGATGGAGACTTCACATCTTTTATGTTTACCTGGATGGAGCTGGAACATATTCTTCTTAGTAAAGTATCTCAAGAATGGAAAAAAAGTATCCAATGTACTCAGTACTACTATGAAATCAGTATATAACCACCTACACACTCATGCGAATGGCAAAACAGAGTCCAGAAAGTAGAAGGGAAGAGGAGAGAAAGGGGAGGGAAGGGGGGATAAGGGAGGAGGGAGGGTATTTGGGGGGATCTCACCTAATGTGCATGATGCAATGGTACATTTCAAAACTATTAAGAAAATAGTATAATTGTGATGGATGTGTTACTTAGTTCAATGTAAGCATTTCACATTGTATATCAAAGCAATACCCTGAACCAATATATGCATCAATACAAAGTTAAGATTTAATAAAAAAAAATAATAATAATAAAGAGCTAGTACTCAGTCTGGGGTATAAAGTTCCAAGGATCAGGTCAGAATCCAGGCACTATTCATTGAATAAGGATATGAGGTCCCCTTTGATGCTGAGCTGCTCTAAACTCCTTGTAATTAGAAGTTAAACAGGCCCTAAGCCACTTTATCTGAGATTGCACTGCCTGCCTGACAGACACCTTAGGCCTTGGCCACTGCCTTCAGGCCTGGTGCCCACCTTCCTGCAGGAGGCTGTTGGGATTGGATCATTCGTGCTGTTCTTCCTCTCAGAACCCCACCTTCTCTGCCCACACACACCCTCACCTGCTTCCAGAGGTTTCCTGCGCCTCTAGAGGCAGCACCAGTCCCCGGTTCCCTAAACCTCTTCATCAATGCCTCCTCCCCAGCCTCCCCTTGGGCCCTTGCTCAGCCAGCCTCTCCCTGAGATCGCCCCCCACAAGCTCTTCCAAGAGGCACACACTCCTTCTCTTACACCCCTGAGATTCCTCTTTCCCCGCTTTTCTCCATTGCCACCCCCTCCTCTTATAACAAAGCTCCTCCTTAAAAGGTTGGAACATGGCTTGGTGAATGGAGATACTTTAAAACCATCAAGCAAATGATCTGTGCTTCCTCTGTACCAGTGGTTCTCAACCTTCCTAATGCCATGACCCTTTAATACAGTTCCTGCGGGTCACAACCCACAGGTTGAGAACTGCTGCTCTATACTGAGTCCATTGCTGCAATCCTTGGACATCTTCTGGTTTCTTTTAAGATAAACACCAACATCCTTAACAAGGACTTGTAAGGCCCTACATGAGCTGGCCCTTTCCAAGAGCATCGACTGAGGACAAGTAAATACCCACTACGTATATGGCTTTATGTCGCAGAGAGTTTATCTTTAACCTAAATGAACATGCTCCCCACCTCCAGGCGTAGAGAGCTCCACCTCAGATTCTTGGACTGTACATTCATTCATCCAACAAATATTCAACAAGTGCATGCTTCCCAAGGAGGCCAAGGTAGATGATGAGGATGTGACAATAAAACAAGCAGATGTGGTCCTTGCCTCTCAGGAAGTTAAGACTCTAGCCCGGTGTTGCTCGAATTTCAGAATGCGTCAGAATCACTGCCTGGCTCACCCCAGTTCATCAGATTCAGTTGTGGATAATTTACATTCCTAACAAGTTCCCATTGATGCTGATGCTTTTGGTTAGAGAACCACACTTTTGAGAACTATCTATCAGGGCATACAGGTAAGACACCATTCATTACACATTGCATTATTATACAGATAATTGCTTTCTTTATTTATGTATTGAGACAGAGTCTCACTATGTCACCTTCGGTAGAGTGCTGTTGTGTCACAGCTCACAGCAACCTCAAGCTCTTGGGCTTAAGAGATTCTCTTACCTCAGCCTCCCAAGTAGCTGGGACTACAGGCGCCCTCCACAATACCCAGCTATTTTTTTGGTTGCAGTTGTCATTGTTGCTTAGCTGGCCCAGGCCAGCTTTGAACCCACCAACCTTGGTGCATGTGGCCAGCACCTTAACCACTGTGCTACAGGTGCCAAGCCAATTACATTATTTATTTATAACAGATGCTGGGGAGAAGCACAGGGCATGACGGTCAGAGGCTTTCTTTGAGCTTTCATTGAGCCAAACCTTGGGAATGAACTAGAATAGGACGGATGTAAAAGGTGAAGGATATCTTTCTAGGCAGAAAGGCTTTTGTGAAGGGAAAGAGGGTTTGATGCATTTGGAGAATTAAAGAAGGCCTTGGCTGAAGGACAGAAAAAGAGTGAGAACATGGACCCAGATAAAGCTGGACTCTTTTACTTTCCTTTATCAATCGATTTAGCTCACAAGGGAAGGGAGAGAAAGAAGGAAGCCTGAGAGAATGGGAGCAGTGGGCAGTGGAGGAGGGAAGAAGCATCCAGAGCAGGGAATTGCCCAGGACCTTGGGAATTCTGCCCATGGGGGAGGAAGAGAGATCAAGGGAGGCTTCCGTGGGGGCAGGGACTGTGGCCCCATCCTCTCCAATACCCCATAATAGTTCCCATTGTTCCTATTTTGCCCATGAGGGAACCAAGACTCAGAGAGTGTACATTCTCCAGGTCACACTTTTTATTCTGTGCTAGATGCTGTATTAGGTGTTTTCTGTGAGTTATTTCATCAAATTTTTATAATGTCCACTTGGGGTTCCACTTTCCTCTTTCCCTAAGGAAACAGTTTGGGAGAGGCCAAATAACCGACCTGAACATGCTCACCCTAGAAGAGGGGAGAGTCAAGTTTGAACTCACGTGGAACCTTCTCAAGGGACTCAAATTCTGTTTTTTTAAACACTATTCTGTCTCACTTACTGAAGCTGAGATGGAGTTGGGTCTATGTGACCTGAAGTTGCTGGATTTTTCAATGGCACGCACTGTAAAGGAAGAAGAAGAAGTTTGTAGCATAAAGAACACTTTTGAGGTTAGGGTGCTGGCCACGTTCACCGAGGCTGGCAGGTTTGAACCCTGCCCAGCCCTGCTAAACAACAATGACAATTGCAACAGAAAAATACCCAGGCATTGTGGTGGCACCTGTAGTCCCAGCTACTCGGGAGGCTGAGGCAAGAGAATCGCTTGAGCCCAAGAGTTTGAGGTTGCTGTGAGCTGTGACACCACAGTACGAAGGGTGACATAGTGAAACTCTCTTTCTCAAAATAATAATAATAGTAATGATAATAAAAGTTCATTAGGGAAAGGCTTCAAAAGGATCAGGGAAGATGAGACCCCAGAAGACCCTGCCTGACATTTATCAATGTTGTCTCCCTGAGGTGACCTGTGTCAGCTCCACACCTGGCCCAGAGCAAGTAAAAAGGGAGCAAAGTCAGGGCTTCTATTCTTGAAGACTCCAGGGAGGATGTAAATAGGTATTATGTGCATCAAACACAAAGGGAAAAGTGACACCTTATAAATAGACCCAATTAAAAATGCACATGTGCTAAGGGCATTGCTAAAACTAGATTGAGGACCTCAAGCTGGGGAGTGTTAGCCAGAGAAGCCGGCATGAGCCGGGAACGGAGGTGGGTTGGTGGGAAAGAGGGTGTAGGCAGGAGGAACGAAGATTCTGCTAGTGTTGTCCTGGACCAGCACCACGCATCACATCTCAAAAAATTTTTTTGTTTTTGTGAGACAGAGTCTCACTTTGTCACTCTGGGTAAAGTGCCGTGGCACGATATCTCACAGCAACCTCAAAGTCTTGGGCTCCAGTGATCCTCTTGCCTCAGCCTCCCAAGTATCTGGGACTATAGGCGCCCGCCACAACGCTGGACTATTTTTAGAGATTGGGGTCTGGCTCTTGCTCAGACTGGTCTCCCAATTCCTGAGTTCAAGCAATCTGCCTACCTTGGCCTCCCAGAGTGCTGGGATTACAGGCAATATCTCAATTTGTTAAAAAAAACTGTGGCCCTCCTCTCATCATGCCTGCCAACTGAAGCTAGCAACTTATATTGATATTGGCTCTAATCAAAGTCTTTGCTTTTAGATTTTCAAATTGCATAACACCTGATTTAAATAACCAATAATAATGTGTGTTTACAATACAAAGATTTACCCTTCCTGGGTATAAAGTTGATAATTTTAAATGAGTCTCTAATTAGCTGAACAGAAAGGGATACAGTTTTAAGAACTGGGAGAAGGGAATAGAACAAATATTCTTGGAGACCCTCCCTACCATTCTAGGACATCAGGGCAGCACTGCTGGCAGAGGGGTGGCCAGATTATGTGGGCATCTTTCTTGTGTGTGTGTGTGGCTTTTTCCATGAAGGGAGGACTTTTTGCCTCCAGGTGCAGCATGCCATGCTCAGACTGCATCCTATCACACAGAGACGTGACCAGATCTCAGGAAGAGCTTCTAATTATAAACATGGTGATTATTTTCCTGGCCGCATGCCATCTGATTTTCATTTATATGAAACAGGAGACATCAGCTTTAAAGATTTGCTGACACCTTAATGAAAAGAACTTTGGTTGTGAGTTGGTTGCTTGTTATTTCTGTTTCCATGTATTCCCTAAAACAAACATCTCGAACTCAGGTTGGAGGTGAGATTCACATCCTACTTTCTGCTAGAGAAAATCCATAAATTAGCACAGGATAGAAATCTGGCTCTGAACTACACAGAAAGGGTAAAGGGACAAGCCCAGCATGGATCTGTGTTGCTCTCACAACCTTCCCTCTTTCGGTCAGCCAAAGTTAAGTTATTTTCCATTGTATTAGGACAATGTTGTATGAAGTCACCCGAAGCCCCTTGTAGAAGCTGTGTATCCCTCCCTCACCTGCCCTTAACTTACATATGCCTTAATTTTGTTTTTCAGTATAATTCAACAGAATCTGGAGATGATTTGTCATAGGGTAAGAATTTCTTTCTCAGTTCATTGCTCAGATGATTTACAATCCTTTGTTTTTCAAGACTGTCATAGAAGTTGAAAATTAGCAATAGCAAAGCTATTGAGTAATAGCATACTCTTAGTTTCAGGTTTTTTCTCACCAAAACATTCTCAGTAATCAAAATATTAAATAAACCTTTCTTTTTAAAAAACATAAAAATAGAATTCTTAAAAACCATTTTATTTTTCTCGGCTTTAATCAATCAAAATTATAACTTATTTGTAGGTTGTAAAGGAGATAAACACTTCCTGGCCTCTGGAAGCCAAAATTTCAAAAAGAGAGAGGAGAAGCACGAAGGAGGTATTACAGACATCTGACATAAGCTCATGTGCTTACGAGCTCCAGTATACATGAAACGGGGACCTGCATGTGCTTGGAAGATGGGAGTTGGGGAGAGCAGGGACTGGCAGACGGGTGATGGCCTGAAAGGATTTTATTTTTGTACTGGGAATCAAACAGTGTTGTGCTAGAAAGGTTTTATTTTGTTTTGTTTTTAAAAGAATACCTAAAGAGATGAGAAGATAAAGAGAAACATGATTTGGCAAGAAAAGTTAGAGATGATATTCTTGAAAGAGAGAGAGAGAAAAAACCTGTTCAACTTTTAGCCATTCTCCTGGGACTGTAATGGCAGCTCATTGTAATTTTATTTGCATTTCCTCTTACTATTGCAATTCTGGGCCTTTTTATGTATTTACTGACTGCATGGACATCCCCTTTTGTGTACCGCCTATTCAAGTTTTTTGCCTGTTTTTATATGTCTGTCGTTTTTCTCATTGATGTATAGGAATTCTCTACCTAACTTGAATCCAAGCTCTTTGTTGGATATACATAGTGCAAATATTTTCTTCTACAGCCTTGTTTATCTTTTTATTCTCTTACTAGAGACTTCGTTGAAGCAAAGTTCTTATTGCCCAATTTATCATTATTTTTCTTTATGTTTACTGTTTAAGAAGTCTTTGTTTCTCACAAAGTCATCAAAATATCCTTCTATCTTACATTCTAGGAACATCATGTTTAAAACTTGCCCATTTTAATCTATGATTCACTTAGAATTGATTTTTCTAGAGGAGGTAGGGGGAGCTCAGACTCCTTCCTCTTATATGATTATCCAATTGATCTAGCATAAATTATTAAAAAGCCCATCATTTCCTCAACAAGATTTGGGGTGACATTTGCCAAAATCAAATACACATATATGTCTGGGTCATTTTCTGGACTCTATTTGTCTAACTTTGCACCAATACAATGCTCTCTTAATTATTATAGTTTATAATAAACCTTGATATCCAGTAGTATAAATTCTTCAGCTTTATTGCTGTTTAGGTTAGCTATTTTTGACCCTTTCTATTTCTGTATGTTTTTAGAATCAGCATTTTCATTTACACACACATGCACAGAGTTGGTAATTTGATGGTACTGCATTGAATCTAAAAATTGACTTAGGTTTAATTGGCACCTTTATAATGTTGAGTCTTCTGACTCACAAACATGACGTATCTCTCCATTTATTTATGTCATCTTTAATTTATCACACTAATTTTTGTAGCACATATGTAGAAGTATTAATATATCCTAAAGATTTTTCTTCTTTTCCTAGTTTTCTAAGAGTGTTTAAAGGGGTATTAACTTGCATAAAATGTTCTTTTTTATTCTGTTAGCATACTGAGTTACATGAATTGATTTTTAAATGTTAAACCAACCTTGCACTTCTGAGATGAACTCCACTTGTCATATTATCCTCTTTATAGATTGCTGTCTTAGGTTCACTAATTTTTGTCTTCCCCTTTTTTTCTCTTCTCAAGCAGAGTTTCTATAAAGTGGATGTTATTTCTCCTTAATTGGTTCGATTTTCTAGGGAAGCCAATGGATCAGGAGATTTCTTTGTGGGAAATGATATATGATATTTATCATTTACATACATAGAAATGGGTACCATGTCATATCCCATACGTTTTGTGGGATATGAATATGATATATTCAGTTTACATAATAGTTATAGAATTATTCAATTTGGGTTTCTTGTTTTGGTGGATTTTGGTAAGTTGTGTTTTTGTAGAACTTTTCCATTTCATCTACATTTTACGTGACATAATGTTGATTATAACATCTTATTATTTGTTAAATATCTATAGGAAAGGATGTCCCCCTTTTCATATCTAATATCAGCAATTTGTGCTTTCTCTCCTTTTCATAATCAGGCTTACTTTGGGTTTATTAATTTTTAGTTTTTCAAAGAATATTTTGGCTTTATTACTTCTTTTTTCCCCTATTTCATTAATTTCATCTCCCCTATGCTTCTTTCCTTTGATGCTTTTATGTCCTTAATTTGTCATTTTTTCCCAAGTTACTGAGAAGGATATTTTAGCTTTTTGATGCTCAATCTTTATTTTTTTCTAATATATATGTTTAAGGGTTGGAGTGTTTCCTGTTAGTTTTGAGATGTCATATTTTTATCATTCAGTTTTAAATATTTCCTTATTTTCACTATAATTTCATCTGTGTACCATGCATTACAGCCCAAGCATTCTAATTATCTTTTTGTTATTGTTAGAAAAAATACTCATCTAATTTCAGTCCTTTGAAATGTGCCGATGCTCGCTTTATGGTCCACCCCATTGTCATGTTTTGCTAATATTCCATGGACGTTGAAAATGAGCGCATGTTTTGTTGGTACAGAAATTTTGTGTGTCATTAGGTGAATCTTGTGATTCATGTCTTGTGATTCAAATCTTCTATATCCTCACTGTTTTTTTAATCTGCTTGTTTTGTATGTAGTTATATAGATTTCTTCTTTAATATCTGTCAGATTTTCTTTACAATTTTGAGGCATTTTATTAGGTATAAGTTTACTACTTTTACATCTTCCTATTAGATTGGCACATTTCTCTGTATGAAACATTCCTTTTAATTTCTTGTAATGCTTCCTGTCTTCCTGGTTACTTTGTCTAATATTATTATAATCACACTCAGCTTTCTTTGGTTCACATCTGGAAAATACACACTCAGCATCAGCATCATCTGGGAGCATTACAGAAAGGCAAATTCTTATACCACACCCAGACCTACCACATCAGAAACTCTAGAGCTGGGGCGCAACCATTTGCTATTTTCCAAGCTGCCCAAGTGATTCTGATGTAAGTTTAAGTTTGATAAACATGGGCTTAGACCAATGGTTCTCACCTCCAACTGAATATTAAAATTACCCGGGAAACTTTTAAAACTTCCCAAATTCCTTAGGTGCACCTCAGCAATTGAATCAGAACTGTGGAGCCCAGACTCAGGAATCAGTTCCTGGGTGATTCTAATGCATACAATATTCAGAATAACTGGTTTAGATTTCTTCTGCCTCCCACTTGGTGAAAATGAGTAGCATGGTCCTTCCCCATCTCTCACACACTCCTACCTCTTCCACATCTCCAGGAGTCCCCAGGGTGGATCTGACAGGTGATTCATGGTAAAACATAGACTGCCACTCTGGCCTCCACTGCTGTATCCAGTCCACTCTGGCCATCACTGGCATAGCCTTTGCCACTTTCTCCCAGCTGCCAGCATCCAGGCCCCACAGATGCCTTCTCGAGGGGACCAGTGCAGGAAATGGAACCCCCATCCTCTCAGTTCTGCTCTGTCACTGAAGGTGCCCAGCAGAAGCCGTTGGGTCCTTCGAGTTTACTGGGACAGCTCTGTTTGTTTATAAAATAGGCTTTTCATTTCAAGGTGTTCACTACCACTCCTGGAGTAGCTCAATAGGTATTTTAAGTATTATTAATCTGAAAAATTACTCCCCTCCAATCTTCAGGTCCTGTTGCTGAGTCTGTTCATTGTGCCATATCCCACCTGCAATAGGTAAATTCCCCTTCTGGGACCTTTCCGTCCTCAGCAGTTTGACTGTGGACATCAGCAGCTGATCATGAGACATGCCTGTGTGCACTGCACCTGCCTCACCCTCCATGGCACCTAACTCCACATGCCAGAACTATCACCAGGCCAGCCAGTATTCTTGCAGTAAGAAGAGAGAATGGGATATATCACATTTTAGTACAGCTATTTAAATTTCATAAACCATGGTCCCCTATACATAGAAACTAACTCATTCAGAATGAAATTGATGGGAAAACTGAAAGTACTGGATGTTTTTTACACACTTTATACTTAATTTTCAAAACTTTTTATATTTTGAGATAAACTGTAGATCCACATGCAGTTGTGAAAAATAATCCAGAGATTCCCCATACCCTTCATCCAATTTCTTTCAATGGTATCATCTGGTATAACTGTTGTACCAAATCATAACCAGGAAATTGACATTGATACAATCAATCAACTCTATTCAGATGTCACTGGTTTTACAAGTGCTCATGTAGTGCTGTGCAATTTTGTCACATGCATAGATGTATAGGGTCACTAGAATATAGTACAGTTACAATATAAGTATTGCTCACACCACCTTTTTTTTTTTTTCTCTTTGTCACCCTCAGTAGAATGCCCTGGCATCATAGCTCACAGCAACCTCAAACTCTTGGGCTTAAGTGATTATTTTGCCTCAGCCTTCCAAGTAGCTGGGACTATAGGCACCTGCCACAACACCCAGCTATTTTTCTTTTTGGTTCCAGTTTTTTTTTTTTTTTGAGACAGAGCTTCAAGCTGTCCCCCTGGGTACGGTGCCATGGCATCACAGCTCACAGCAATCTCCAACTCCTGGACTCAAGTGAGTTTCCTGCCTCAGCTTCCCAAGTAGCTGGGACTACAGGTGCCCGCCATAATACCTGGCTATTTTTCCTTTTTGTTTCAGTTGTTGCAATTGTCATTGTTGTTTAGCTGGCCCAGGCTGGGTTTGAACCCATCAGCCTGGGTGTATATGGCTGGTGCCCTACCCACCAAGCTACGGATACCATCCTACACCACCTTTTTAGAGCCACAACTACTTTCCTTCCTTAAGCCATGGAACCACTAATATGTTCTCCAGCTCTATAATTCTGTTATCTCAATTCTGTAGTATCTCATATACTACAAATGAAGTCATACAGTATTTTTCTTTGTATAATTCTTTAAATGTTTGCCCTAGGTATTATAATATACATTCCTGACTTAACAACCTACAAGTAACAACATTTTACCACTCCTACTGAAATATAGAAATCTTACTCCCATTTAGGTCTCCATATTGATCCTTTCTGTTTCTTTAATATGATTGTCTTAAGTATTTTCTCTATAAAGATTTGGGACTACATCAAATCATGTTACAGTTTTTGCTTCAACTTTCAAATGTGATTTAAGGAACTCACAAGATAGTCTGTTATATTTACTCCTACCTATTTTTATCAATTCTAATGTTCCTTCCTTTATGAAGATTTAAGCCTTCTTCTGTTACTTCTTTATCTTGCTAGCCACAAATTTCCTTAGCTTCCTTTCATCTAAGAATGTCTTTATTTCCCCTTCATTCCTGACAGATGTTTTTGCCAGATACAGAATTTGAGGGTGGTGGCGCCTGTAGCTCAGTGGGTAGGGCACCGGCCACATACACCAAGGCCAGCAGATTGGAACCCAGCCTGGGCCTGCTAAAAGAACAGTGACAACTGCAACAACAACAAAAAATAGGCAGGCATTGTGGTGGGCACCTGTAGTCCCAGCTACTTGGGAGGCTGAGGCAAGAGAATTGCATAATCCCTAGAGTTTGAGGTTGCTATGAGCTGTGATGCCATGGCTTCAAAAAAAAGAAGCTCTGTCTCAAAGAAAAAAAAAAAAGAATTTGAGGTTAATAGTTCTTTCTTCTGGCCTCCCTCGTTTCAGATGAAAAGCTCTTCTCATTCTCACTGGTGTTCCCCTGAGCCATGTATCATACCTCTCTGGCTCTTCTCAAGACTATTCCTTGGCTTGGTTTTAGTTTTCAGAATTTTATTAATGATATACCTTAGCCTGGATTTCTTTGGATTTATCCTATTTGGGATTCTTAAAGTTTCTTAAATCTGTAGGTTTATGTCTTTCACTAATATGGGAGGCAGAAAGGCTGATCTATCTGTGGAGCACCTCAATCCAGGGTAAAGCATGCATGCGGGCCATCAGGTGGGCCATCCTTGAGGGGAGGTTTGTTATCAAGACCACCAAAGATGAAAGGAGCATGGGCACCTAGATAGGGTAAAGTCATCAAGGACATCCTTGGCAGAGAATCAATAGGCGGGCAGTGGTAAGCTGTTTGAAATCCTCATCAGCAGTTAGATTAGGGAAGCTGGTTTGTCTGCCCTCTGGAGACAAAACATGTTTTCCTCTCCCTCCCCCCCCTTTGTTTGGCCAGGGCTGGGTTTGAACCTGCCACCTCCGGGATCTCAGGCTGGCGCACTACTCCTTTGAGCCACAGATGCTGTCCCTCCCCTGCCCCTTTCTAAGTGTTTTATCAGCTGGTCATTATTGATTGACCAACTTACTACCCTGTGTTCCTGATTATCCAGCCCTTGGCTTTTTACACAGTCTTCCTAGGGGTTTGGGGTTCTTTTAATCCTATTTTGGTACCTTATCTTAGAGATCAATGAAAGGAAGGTTTCTGAGGAGTCAGAGGGCTCAGTCTGCCTCAGTCTGCCTCAATCTGCCACTTGATGTGTGAGTCAATGTGTGCCTCTCCAGGCTACCCAGACTCTATACATTAAGTTGGTGTAAAGTCTCGTTACCTAGCATTGTCTCCCTTGTTGACCCCGGGGAACCCTGACAACACTAAATGTGGGGAAAATTCCTGCCATCATATCTTTGAATACTTTTTCAGTCCCGCTTTACCTTTTCTGAGAATCCTCTCATGTATTCTGATATTCCCCATTGCCCAGAGAAAGTATGCAATAAATATTGATTGAGTGAAGAGATCAAATAAACCACATCTTGATTTCAAAGGAACACCATTTAGCCACAAAACTATCTCTTTCCTCTTTTTCCTTATAGCTATATTACACAATTAGTTAGAAAGAATGATTTTCAAATCAAACAGTTTGTTCATCTGAAATATTTCACTAAGTTTTTTTGTAAAATAAGAGACTCAGGACACATTTGAGTATCTATATGGGTGAAAGCAAGTCTTGACTCTCCCAAAAGAAGTTATTTGAAGATACAAATGTTAGCTCTTGTGTTAACAGGAGCTCACAGGTCCCTGAGACTCTGTTTATTTAATTTTTTTCTGTCTATGTTTTCCTTTGTTCAGTTTGAGTACATTCTATTGATCTCTTCCTCAAGTTCACTGATTATACCCTACTATCTTCACTCTACCCCTGAGCCTATCCAGTATGTTTTTTACTTAGCTTATTGTATTTTTTACATCTATAATTTCCATTTGGTTCATTTTTTAAAATCTCTAATTCTTTGCTGAGACTTTCTATTTTTTCATTTGTTTCAAGAGAATTTGTAATTGTTTGTTGAAGTATTTTTATGATGGTTGCTCTAAAATTCTTGTCAGATAATCCCAACTTCTGATTCATCTTGATGTTTGCATCTGTCAATTGTCTTTTCTCATCCACGGTGTGCTTTTAGTGGTATCCTGACAGTTTTGATATTATATTGTGATACTCTGTATCATAGTTAATCCTCTTTCATTAGCAGGCAATCTCCCTGGTGAGAAATTGAAGGCTAGGTGGATGTGTATGTTTAACTTCCTGACACCTCACTGGCCAAAGTGGAGGGCTATCTCATTCTGGTGGATGGATGGGAGGAAGTTCAGCTCCCAGCAGACCCCATTGACATCTTCCCAGTGAGTGAGACACTGGCTCCTATCAGCTCATTGGCTCCAAATGGGGGTGAAAACTCAGCTCCCTGCGTCACCAGGGGACCAGGAGGGCTGTCATACATAGCTTTGTTGCTTTTCAGGTGGAGGCAGAAGATCGGCTCCCCCCTGGCCTGTGCTGAAACTAGGAGAGCGGGTAGAGGGAAGTTGAGGCACAAGTGGAATGCACATCTCAACCTCTGTTCTGCCTGACTGATTTTGGGTAACGGCAGAAGGTGGGAGCAGAGTAATGATTAGCCCTGTTCTGGGCATCCTTGTTCAGTCTCCTTGCTGCTGTGTGGGTTTGCAGGGTCAGCTCCCCACTGCACCCTACTGAACGACAGGTGGGGGAAAGCGGAGCACTGACTAACCTTGACTTGTCTAGCTTCGTTCAGTCTTGTTGGATCTGGGGGAGTGGGGGTGGTTGGATGTTGCATTTGCTGCTGGATTCTGGCCGATGCTACCCTGGTGGGAGAGCAGGAGTACTGCCTGCTTCTGTTAGGCAGGAAATGAAAGACCAGTCCCACTGACACCACAGGGCAGGGGAGCTGGAGCTCCAGCACCTGATTCCACAGGGACAGAGGGCAGGGAAGAAGATCAGCTCCCATTAGGCCCCACTGAAACCATGGAGAGGGGGACGCGATGCCATTTTCCCATTGGTATTTGGCAAGATTAGAATAAGTGCAACCAAAAACACTTTCCATTGAGAGGGCACCCTTTTCCTGTCCTTTGACTAGAAGGAATAGACTTTTCTTAGGGTTTGCTTTGTCTGTCTGTTGGCAGTTCTAGGCTGGAGGCAGGTGCAGCACCCTGTCTGGGGTACACGAGAGGCATCAGGAAACCCACACTAGTCACCACTGTGTTGCTTCTCCAGCCCTGGAGTCCCTAGGCCTCCCATCTGCCTCTCACTTCCTTTGAGCTGCCCCACGTTTGTTGTGTTACGTTCACAGCTGTAAGAGAGAGGACCTGGAGTGCTCCATCTAGCCCCAAACCAGAAGAATTCCCTATCCTCAATGTTTAGAAGAAACAAATAGTTTCTCTTAAAAACAAATAATCTACAGGGTGCCCTCACAACATATATACATTTTAAGAAAGGAAAAACCTGTATTAAAAATCATAATACTTGGCTTGGCACCTGTGGCTCAAGTGGCTGAGGTGCCAGCCACATACACCTACAGTGGCGGGTTTGAATCTAGCCTGGGTCTGCCAAAATAACAATGACACCTGCAACCAAAAAATAGCCGGGCGTTGTGGCGGGTGCCTGTGGTCCCAGCTACTTGGGAGGCTGAGGCAGGAGACTTGCTTGAGCCCAGGAGTTGGAGGTTGCTCTGAGCTATGATGCTACGGCACTCTACCCAGGGGGACAGCTTGAGGCTCTGTCTCAAAAAAAAAAATCATAATACTCAAAATATCCATAACAGAAGGGGAGCGCAAGTCATGTGGAGCACCTCTTGTCATTGCAGAACTCCAACGTGACTGGAGTATTACAAATTTGATACATTTTTTTTTTCCGTTCTTGAAATGTGTATACTTTTGTTGGCACCCTCTGTAGTTATGTTGCTACTAACAATTAATTCATCTTCAGGATGTTATAATCTTAGTTTAGCCCAATATTCTACATCTGTCATCCACATTTTGTTATAGTATGTGACAAAAATTAGTTTTTAAGATGAGAATGTTCTGGAAATAACTTCTGAAGTAGCGAAGAAAATGAAATGATTTTCTCTGTAGTTGTGTGTGGGTGTATCTCGCTTAGCTTAATTCTCAGAACAATGTTTCAACTTAACTAGAAACCCAATTCCTAACCAATTTGGCTAAAGAGAGATTTTATTGCACTGAAAAACTTGGAACAGAATTAGATCATAAACTGAACATGAAGACAGTTTTTAAAATAGCAGTGCTGGTGAAAAAGATTCTCAGCAGAACTCAGAGATATAATGTCTTTCTTCAAGTATGTGGAGGTTATTATGTGGAAATCTCCATTGGGTAAACAGGACAAATACTTGCTTGCCTTCCAGCAAGAGGATGTTAAATTAGATTGTTTTCTTCCTTCCTTAAATTTGTAAAATTAATATATGCTTCCAGAATAATATTAAAATAATACGTGTGTATAAAATGGAAGATGTCATAACCTGTTCCTCCCCTGACCTGCAATACTCTCCCCACTGTTAAGAGTTTTGGTGTGTTTGGATGGATATTAGAAGTCAAAGCCTTTAGCACTCAAAGATTTCTATGTACAGATGAATGTGAAATCCTTCACTCCCTAAGGATTTTCAAAAGCAGTCATGGCAAATGACTTAGGGTAACTGGGGTCTGCTCCAGCTTTCAATTCATGAAGAATAAGATGTGACTACTCTTTACGACACACACATGCATGTGCACACACACATTTTACACACTTTCCATTTGCAAAGTCTGTTTCAGTGGCATCTTTGGTCGTCTGTGTCTTTCCCACTTTACACGGAACCTTGAGGTCATCTTCTCTGAAGTACAGCCGGGGTGCACTCAGTGAGCATCTGCTCAGCAAACTGCAGTTACCTGAAGAAGAAACAACATATCTGTTTTTGTTTTCCTCATTGATTTAGATAGAAAACAATTTCATAAATACAGCACAATACCCTAAAACTCACTAATTATTTCCCATTCCCTTCCCTTCCCTTCCCTTTTTCTTAATCAATCACTCAATGAACTCAGTATTTTCTTTTTCTTGAAGCCTCCTGGGCCTTCAGTCTCTTTCTCTAACCCATCTGTGAAATTATTCCAGACTGGTGTGGTTTGGGGGTAGGAAGAAACTTATTAATCAATTGATCAAAATCCAGACTATGAAGACTCACTCAAGTGCCCAATGAAAAGGCGACTGCCTTTCCCCAATCCCTTGGCCTTTGTTTAATGCCTCTTTTATGCTACTTAGCACAGATTTTTGTGGTGATGGTTGGTTTGTGTACTATCTTATACAGGACAAACATTCTCTTGGTGTACATACACTATCTCATGTATTCTGATATTCCCCACTGTACCTGGTGCAAAGTCTTGCCCAGAGAAGGTATTCAATAAATATTGATTGAGTGAAGAGATCAAATAAATCACATCTTGATTTCAAAGGAACACCATTTACCCACAAAACTGTCTTTTTCCTCTTATTTATTGCACAATAAGGATCACTTTTTGAGTTCTATTTAGTTAGAAAGAATGATTTTCACATCAAACAGTTTGTTCATTTGAAATATTTTGCTAAGATTTTTGCAAAATAAGACTCAGGACACATTTGAGTATCTATGTGGGTGAAAGCAAGTCTTGACTCTCCCAAAGAAGTTATTTGAAGCCCTTTGTTCAGAAACACCTAGTCACTGAGAACTAGGTGTCATCTTGGTTGATGCTGAGAATTTAAATAATGTTCAGAGAGACCAGGAGGGTAAAAGACTCTTCACTGGAAATGACACGTACTCTAATAATAGTGTATTATATCGTCCTAATGTGCCACATTTCTTTGGAAAGGTGTATCCACTTCACAGTTTCCGTGTGGTGATGATGCAATGTTACCTTAACTGTCTACTATGTATACCTACAAATATCTGAGAAAACAAACCAAAAAACCTGTTCATTTTAGCTGCTGCCCAATACCAGCCTTAAGTTTCTCTTTGAAAACACTATCTGTGTGATTGTGACTGAATCAGATGTTTTTGAAAGATGTAATTGATCGATCCTTGCGACATCATGATGAGATACAGGACATGGAAGCAGCAATAAACTTGCCACTCATGACTGAGTCTCAGAGTCACCCAAACGTGCTCCAGGTGAGAAAGTCAGCAAATTTCAGACTTTCACATGGAGTCAAAATAAGGGTTAGTTTCCAGGTAGGTCCAAGAAAAATGTCACCACATAAATATATAAATTATGGAACAATATTTTAGAGCTTGACATTTAGGCCTGAACATGGGAACTGTTCTAATGCACAAGGCTTTGTTTTCATGAGGTCAGTTTTGCCTTTTCTATTACCATTTTTGGGGCCCATATCGGAGTTGGACAGCGTGAGCCCAGGGTCTAGCTCTCCACTGCCAGATCTAACCGCAGAGTCTCAGCCCCCTGCGCCAGCATCTGCCTGTTCTTTCTGATGTAGCATTTTCAGTTTTCTGTTGAGATAATGAGCGAGAAGGCTGGAGGGGGCTGGAGGGGGCTGGAGGTCACTCCCCAACACCATCTCGCTGTCTTCATCTCTGTCTTTTCATCCTCACACATGCCTTTGAGACTGCAGCTTAGTGATGCTATCCTTGAGTGAACGCCAGAAATGATAAATTATGCCAGCGTCAGAGATCAGCTTGATTTAAAGTTCCAGAGCTCTCCCTCTGCGCCCTGAGGTCAGGGGCTCTGGACTCTCTTGTCACCAGACAGGGAACACAGAAAGGTGGCCACACATGTTGGTGGAGACGTGAACCTGATGTAACTCTTTTGTGGCAGCTACCTGTATAAATGTCGTGCTCTAACGTTGAACAGTGACTAGAATCCCTCTCTGGAGAACTGCTTATTCAAATAGTCTGCAGAACAGTTGATGAGCAGATAGCACTCTCCTTGTTCACCTCAAAAGAATGTTCTGACCTTAGGGTCTGTCCAATCATTGCAGGTGTTTATTTGATGATGCAGTATTTTACTCTGTTCCATCCTTTGGGTCATGCTGTAGGTTATTCTGATCATTTTTCACTGCCACATCGTAATTTAATGTCTGATTCTTTTCTTGGTCCTCAAAGACTAGCTCTTCTCTCCAAACACCGTGAGCCCCAGGCCTGCTTATTTGTGTGGTGCCAGCATTCACACTCCAGTCAGGGCTTGAGAAGGCTTTTCAGTTGTTTTTATTTTAGAAGTACAATCTCTGTTTCTTTTTGATGAACACAGAACACCGGCTTTAGGCAAAGCCTTTATTATTATTATTAATTTATGAAATTAAATTAAAGGCAGCGAGGGTAAGATGAATTGGTTATTTATAGTCCTAACTGAAAAGAGTTTGGAAATACTGATCACGAAATAGCTGCCAAGATTTTTTTTTTTCCTAAATAGATGCCCCGCATGAAGACAAAGCCTTAAGCAATACGCTTCTATGGTTTAGTTTTATGTTGGTGCTAGATGAGTTTTTAGATTGCAGCTCTGAGACAGTCAACAGCTGAGTTGGAAACTAGAACTCACCCTCTGAAGCATATAAGTGAGTTATATATGGATGGTATAATCCCAAGGACACAGCCTGCTCCTGGTTTGACATTCTTTGGTTCCAGCTGTTGACTAGAGATAATTTAGATTATAGCAGAAGGACCAAGAAATGCTTTTAATGCAAATCCCTTGCACGACTTGTCTCTTTTTGAAGAACAAGTGGACATTCTTGCAAACTACAAGAATAGGAGGCTGTTTGTCTTCTCCGAGCTCAGCGGCTATAAGTAGATATGGAAGCCAAGTCCTTAGGAATTTTATGTCCCATTTAGTTTTATTTCGGGGACATGATAACATACAACTTTACAAACTGACCCAGACATATCATTTTCTTTGTACTTTTCTGTTCAGCATTTTCTAGTTTACCACAGTAATAAGCACTCATTGTTATAAGGGGCAAATATTTTAGATCATCAGTTATACTTACCATATTGAGAATAAAATCAAAATGACATTATACTTCGTACGCACGGGGCATTTTCATTAGGCTTTCACTGGAATGAAGGAAACTACAGACATATATGCCTGCCATCATGGACTCTCAGCTACTTGTAAAATGATCACCCCCAATTCCAATTGCAAATGCTCTCTTCATGGTTCCCTTTAGTTTACTCTTGTCTCTCTATCCGTTCTTCCTTTGTTTGCCAAAGATTTATGGCACTTTAGAAAGACACATAGAAAGTGAAAGCTAAAAGTGGAAGGAAAAAATAGGGATGGGTGTGTCAATTAGATCACAATGACCTGAAATCATGTTAACAATTGGGCCACCTATGTGGTTTTCTAAGAATTTTCTTAAGCCACCACCAAAAGTAAAACCTGGTTGGTCACTAGATGCAGGGATCACAGAATCAAAGCAAACTAGTTGGTTGGTAGAAACACTACTTTCTTGGTATTTGGGTCAGACAGGAAATTCTCCCCAAAAAACTCATAAAGAAGGTTATGTCCCATGATGAACATCCATGACAATGTCTTTACAATAGAGGTGGTGACCTGCTTCTGACACAGCCTCTCAGAATAGGCTGTTGACATTATATCAAAGAAGGACTCAGTAAAAATGGGTCCTGCAGTTGGCAGTGTGTCTGCTTCATCTAGAGGTTGACCGTGTTGACCACATACACGTAGAAGGTCTCAGGATGGTGCCAGCCCCTAGGAACGTATGTGTTAGCAGATGGTGTTGCTGTTAGTATTGGCACGTGTCATGTGTGTGCCTGGTCTTTGATGGGAAAGAAATGGGTGAAAGTGGCTTCAGGACTCTCTGAGCTCACAGCTCCAGCCTCCTCTCTGAGCTTCCAGCCCTTGTGCTGGCAGGTCAGACATTGCCATGTTTGAGCCCTCCAGGAAAGGTGGACTTGCTCCGGGTAACACTTGAAAAACTGCAACTCCATAAACACATTCAACTCCCAGTGTGGTGAGCAAGCCACGGCTGACATAAGAGAAATATCTTCCAAGCAGAAACCTGTGAGCATGAGTGTTTCATTCCTGAAGGATAAACTCCTTTTAGGGAATTAAAAGGCCTTTATTAATTTATGAAATGATCTAGAGATCTTTTCTTACTTCTCCCACTTACACTGAAATAAAGGAAAGTATAAATGTGGCCTTTACACAGTTGAGGCCTTGGACTCTGCGGACCAGAAGTATCTCCCTCCCGTGTCCCCTTCTTCCCTTGCCTTGCCCCCCTTTTTTGAAACTTATTAAATGGTTCATTCCAGTTGGTCCTATCATGTCAGAAGACAGTGACTGCTGGAATCTGCCAAGAACAGAATCCATGTGGGGCTGAAATACCCTCCCCTGGGTTAATCTCCTTGGTGGCTGCGTGTAAAACATGGGGAATTTGCAGCAAAGATTAGCCATGCCTCGGTATTGGATTCTGAGCACCAGGATGTGTGGGGCCTGCGGCCCTCACAGTCACGTCACTTTCTTTTTAAAATGAAAACTGAAACCCAGCTCCAGCCAGAGGGCAGTGGGGGTGAACAAATGTGTAGGGAAAAAAAATAGAAATGTTTAGGAAGGCGAGCTCCCCCCTCCCTGATCTGATCTAGAAAGAGCCTCTCCCTCCCTCCTAGCACCTGGAATGCAGGCGGGCCTGGAGGGGCTGGGGAGGGCTCTCGGGCAGGAATTAAGTGTGGCTCAGTCTGTTTCTGGCTTCTCTGTAAATACTGCAACACCTCCGAATGGAAGAACAGCTGAGATAAGTGACTGCTAATCCCCCAGTGCTGGGGAGGAGGCTGGGCCGCTCCCTTCCAGATCCCAGCAGATGGTGGATGAAACAGGCTTCCCCCGAGGCAAGGGCAGCGGGAACTGTCCCACCTTCTGTTCCTTCAGCTCTTGCCCTGCACGTCTCCCTCATGGCCTGTCCATGCTGAGAAAGGCCTCTCTGGCCCTCAAGGGCCCTGGGGACCAGCCCCAGCTTTGCTGCCCCACTGGGCTACGCAAGGTCAGCCAAGCTGGATGCCAGCCAGCACTGGCAGCTTGGGCAGCATCCAGCAAAACTCTGCTGGCTTCAGAAAGAACAACCAGGCAGTGCTACTGTTTCAGAAACTTACCTGGGGAAGACCAAGAGGGCTCATTTAAAATGCAAATTCAGTCTTCCAGGGTGGAGCCTGGGAATTTGAATTTTTGTTAGACAGCTGAGGTGATCTGGAGGTTCTAGATTACAGGATGAGAAAAAGTAGTTTAAGTATGAATGGAGATGGGGAGGCATTTTGAGGGATAGTGAGGGACATGGCCTAAAGGGAGGTGCCTGAGGTCTGTATTCTTACTTTATCCTTCCCTCAGTTGTGTGACCTCGGCCATAACAGGTCCTATGGTTTCCTCCCTCATAGGATATAAGCCAATCTTTCTCTGACTATAGGACAGGAGCTTTTCTTGGCTTTGGAAATCAGTTTAGTCCCAGTTAGCCTTAAAAATAACACCGGATACTAGCATTTCCATTCTTGTGACACTTTTCAAAGAAGAATGTATAATAGATATTCTAATAGAAAAGCAGCTAAAGAAAGCTACATGCCCATCTGAGAGAACAACCCAGGCCTATCCAGGTGAGGGGAGAGGAGGGGAGGGGGAGGGGAAAGGAGGAGAGGGCAGGGAATTGGTAAACTCTCACCCGATGGGCACACTGACAGGGCTCAACTGCCTCAACTACAGCTTGAACTTTATGGTAGAAACACGAACAATGTAACCTAATTATTTGCACCTTCATATTAATCTAAATTTTAAAAAAAAATTGGGAGATTGATTGTAAAACAATGTGAATTTATAGTATTGAGTGGTATACTTTTACATGGTTAAGATAGTAAAATGTGATGTTATATATATTTTACTACAACTTAAAAAATTATCTAGAATGCACTCCAAGAGAGGATGAGTCATTTTTACACACTAAAGTAGACATGCATAAAAAGCCAATCTCAATTTTTAAGCTAAAGGAATCCCTGAAAAGTTTTGTTAAATAAGTCATCAGTCATGAAATCTTGTTTAACCATTGGCTTATATTTTAAAATATATAAAAAGGGGTTCAAAGTTTTTAACACAATGAAATCAAGCAGTAATACACATGTTCATAGTAAATATCTATCATAGATCTTTAAAAAAGTGTTCTTTCTTAGCATAAACATAACACATATGAAAATACAATTTAAGTGTTAAAAAATTAAATTCAATGGAAGGAACATAATTTGAAAACATTTTAAGGGTGAATATTGTTTCACAAACGTGGTGTCTTTCCTCTACCTCCCAGCACAACCCACACTCCTGGGGGGAGTTGGTTGCAATTGGCCTCCTGAGCCCTGGAAGTATTTGCAAAGGACTCAGGTCAATAATTGCTGGGTTCAGTCCTGGGAGCCTACCGATGGCAGTTAATATGGGAATTGTTCATTAGCTCTTCCCAGGAGAAACTTTCTTTCACACACATGTTCATGAACTTCAATTCTGCTCTATTTTAAAAACAATTAAGTGACACTTCCTCAGGAGAGTCTTCTCTGAATCCTCTTTCAGACTCCTCTCCCCTTTTTTGTGACTATCCCAGTGGTACCTCCTTTTCCTTTCCTGCATGTACTATAATTTGCAGTATAACTTACTATACTGTCTCTGGCTTTTCTGTAATTGCCATGGAGCATGAGTCCTGCTCTGAATCCTTGTGACTACCATAGTTCTTGTCTGTAAATACAGAGGGTGCTGAAAATATCTATACACATTTTTTTTTTGAGACAGAGCCTCAAGCTGTCCCCCTGGGTAGAGTACTGTGACATCACAGCTCACAGCAACCTCCAACTCTTGGGTTCAAGCGAGTCTCCTGCCTCAGCCTCCCAAGTAGCTAGGACCACAAGTGCCCGCCACAACACCCGGCTATTTTTTGGTTGCAGCCATCATTGTTGTTTGGCAGGCCTGGGCTGGATTCGAGCCCACAACCTTAAGTGTACGTGGCTGGCGCCTTAGCCACTTGAGCCACAGGCGCCGAGCCTCTATACACATTTTTAACACAGGAAACAAACTATTAAATTGTAATACTCTAGTTGCATTCATTCAGCAATTACAAGAGGTACTCAGTGTGACTCGTATTTGTCTTTTGTCATTGAGAAGTGTTAAGTATTATGATTTTAATACATTTTTTCCCTTTTTTTTTGAGACAGAGTCTCACTATGTTGCCCTCATTAAAGTGCTGTGGTGTCACAGTTCACAGCTACCTCAAACTCTTGGGTTTAAAAGATTCTCTTGCCTCAGCCTCCCAAGTAGCTAGGTACTCACCACAATGCCCGAGTATTTTTGGTTGCAATTCTCATTATTGTTTAGCTGGCTGGGACTGGGTTTGAACCTACCAGCCTTGGTGTATGTGTCTGGCACTGTAACCAGTGTGCTATAGGTGCTGAGCCCATTTTTTTTCCTTTTCTTAAAATGTATACACATATTTTGTGCACCCTTTGTATTTGCTGAATCAATGAATGGATGAAATTAACCCCATTCTTCAAAAGACAGCCACTAAGGCCTCCAAAAGTATCATTTTATTACTTAATTGTAACAGTACAATTGGCTTTATATTACTGCCTTCTATGTAACGTATCATTTGGCTCTAATTATTGCAATAGTCAATAATGTGCAAGAAAAAGGTTATTTTTCCTGTCTTCAGAGAGGAAATTAGGGGGTCAGGAAAGTTGTTTTGCCTGGGACAAAACAGAGAATAAGTTGGAAGTGATAGAGGTAGGATTTGAACCCAGGGCTGTCTGGCTCTGATGCCAGTCCTATTTCTCCTTTTCCTTGGTTTTTCTGCATTGGCCTGAGTCAAGGCAGCTCCATTCTTTAAATTCTGTCCTAGGTATTTTCACTATAAGATGCCTGCTGTGGGGTGGGACAGGGCATGGTCCCAGCCAGGCCTCCCACCTGGTTGCATCACTCATCTGCCCCCGCAGTTTCTTCTCCAGACCATCCCAAACATGGTTGGGGAGCTCAGAGGGGAGGGCCCAGCATTCTCCAGTCCAGACACTATCTAATCAGCAGTGCTCCTCAGCATATCAATCTGAGACCACTCTGAAGAGGGATGCCTGTGCTCAGTTTTCTATTTTTAACTGGTGTGAACTGGAAGAAAAACACAAGCACTAAGAATGAAAGCACCAGTCAGGGACTGAGGATACAGGGCACCCCAGGGCAATCCAGTGATCTGTGTCCTTCTTGTGTCACCCTCTTTCTTCCCTGTCTCATTTTATGTCAACTTTCTTTTTCCTTCTCAAACACTCCTAAGATCCTGCAAAATGTGGTTTCCATGGAGGGGATGACATCAGTTATTTATACCGGTGCTTCTGAGACTTTACACACCAAACAAATGGGATCTTGCTGAAAAGCAGGTTGACCTGGGACTGTATTTCCAGCTCATTCTTGAGGTATGACTACACTGCTTGCCCACACACTGAGCTCCGAGTATCAGGGGTTGACGTGTTTATGTGGTTTAAACGGCTCTTATCTTCTAGACAAGAGTATGTGCCTTTTCAGACTTGTCTCCACCTGAAATGGAAAAGGCTCTTGCCCCCAGTTTAAAAACGTTCATCGATCCATGAAAATGTTCATTGATCCAGCAATGGGCAAGCTGCTTTTGACATTTGTTCCTTCAATCACTTTGGTGGCAGGGGATCCTCTTCTGGCCTAAAGATCAGAGTCTGAGTTTGAGCAAATTACCCCAGGCTGGAGGAGGGCTAACGGATACCCAGACTGGGATAAATACACCCCACAAGCTCCTACAGCAGCCCTTCTCAGCCTCCTCCCTGGCCAGACCTGGACGTCCACCTGGGCTGGGACTCCAGTAGCCTTGGTTCATCCCACCACCCAGAATAAAGCCATCAGGCTGGCGGAGACTGGACCAGAGGGTGCCCTGTCCCAGTGCCCCTTTTCCAGCCACTCAGATGTGCTCCTGTGGTGTTCTTTGTGTCCCTGAGAACTGCCAGGGCTCCGCTCCTCCAGCTCCCAGCCCTGGAAGATGAGAAGCTGCTGTCTCCCCTGCCGGCCTGGCCCAGCTGTCAGGACCCCTCAGAAGAGGGCAGGGCGCCAAGCCTTCCCACGCGCATGTGGCTAATTGTCCCTCAGGCTGGCTGGGTGAGGAGGAACGAATCCACCGCACTTCCAGGGAGCACCCCCCACCCCAGGAACGGGGAGGGGGCGGGATGGAGTCATTTAGTCTTCCCCTGCCCCCTACCCTTCGCCGCCTGCCCCTCCCTAGCTCCCTATTTGGCCATACCCCTGGCTGCCCCCTCCCCTTCCTTACATGGTCTGGGGGCCCGGTTGATCCTATCCCCTGCCCTTGGCTCCATGAATGGCCTCAGCGGTCCTAGTTAGTGCGAAAGGCGACCAAATAAGGCAAGGTGGCAGACCGGGCCCCCCACCCTGCCCCCGGCTGCTCCAACTGACCCCGTCCATCAGCGCGCTATAAAGCGGCGCTCCTGGCGCCGCCACCAGCGCCGCAGCCACCGAGCAGAGCCGCCGCGGAGGTGAGTGGCGCCGCCCCGCGCTCCTCCCGCCCTGACCGCCGCCGGCCGAGGCCCCGCGCTCCTGCTGGTCCGCTCACTTTTTAAAAAAAACCAAAACTTTCTGATTTGCTTCAAACTTGTCTTGGCCTAGGTCTCCAGCCTCACAGGAGAGGGGTGCGCAGAAGGGGAGTTTTGTGGCCCCTCCAAAGGGCGTTTGGTCCCCTGCTTTTGTGAGCTTTCCCATTCATCTGGGGCACAGGCCTGGGAGTGTGGCTAGGGCTGAAGATTGGGTTCTCAACTCGGAAAAAGGCGAAAACTCACAGGACTGGGGAGGATCTGCTAAGGGCTTGGATTTTTTGGGTCTCCAGGGCCGTCCCTTTTTGCACTTGGAGGGGAGGATGTGACTTCTGGTCTGAGAGACCGGGTGGGTTCCTCTCCCCTTCCCTGTGCACCTTCTCAACTCCTCGGTAGCTTCTTCCTGCCCTTTTATGATGCCTCTAGGCGAGGGGAGATGGCAGGCGTCTCCCCCACTCCTCTAGTACCCCGAATTCCCCTCCCTCGGGTGTAGAGGCCAGCTCCACAGGCAGTTGAGCATGACCCACCTCCCTTCCTCCACCTGCAGACCCCGCTGAAGCTGTGCCAACATGTGTGACGACGAGGAGACAACTGCACTGGTGTGCGACAACGGCTCCGGGCTGGTAAAGGCTGGCTTTGCAGGCGATGATGCGCCCAGGGCTGTCTTCCCTTCCATCGTGGGCCGCCCACGCCACCAGGTAAGCTTCTTGCCTGGCCTGACCTGCTCCTACCAGGGGCAGTCTCCAGTGCTACCCCACACCCCTTCCTGCCACCTCCTGGGTCCCCAGATCTAGGGGATATCTCACCCAACTTTCCTGTGTCATGACCTCTTCAGGTCAAGTTAGGAAACGTTGGATCAGTTTCAAATCCAAGCCAAGACAAGCAATACCCCACCAGACTACAGCATACCAAGAAATGCTCATGTTCCCCCAGTCCACTGGAGCCACTGGCCTTGCCAAAGGCCCACTCCCTGGAATGAAAAGCCATCAGCTTCTCTCCATTCATGGCCTTCTGGATTTTTTAGGTCTCATCATCTTCTCCTCTGCCTCTGATACACTTGGCTTTCTCCATTGTCCTTCCATTTCAGTCCTGCTCAAAACAGATAAGGACATAATCCCTCTTATCCACCCAGGACCCAGTCCACATTCCTGTCTCTCTTGTTCACAGCCAGTTTGCAGGGCTCCCCAAGATGTAATCTATCTCCTTCCTGGCTGTTGCATTTTTAGAAGCCAGGCGTGACAGAAGCAGCAAGTGCCATGGTGATAGTGACATACCACCTCGTTTATTAAAAGAAATGCCGTGCTCTCTGGGTTTGTCACATGCCTGGCCAGACAGGCTGGCAAGGAGGAGAGCTATCGTCCTCAGTGGTGGTGAATGATGGCTTCTCTAGGACAGCTCTGCACAGGCTGGATCTCACTGTCAGGGTGAAAGCAGCACATCAGCCCATCTTTATATGCTCATTTGATAAATGTCAAAATCTTTTCTTAGGAGAAATACAGTGTGTCATTGATTCAGTCATTCCAAAATGCAGTCATCCGTATTCTAATTGACATGGGTGATCAGCTTAGTAATTTAATGAGGCATTATGATATTTTTAAAATGAGATGCTTCTTTGGTGAAATGGCTTTATTTTTTCCCCCTAGGGATGTTCTAGACAATAGTTATACATCTTTGGGGGAGGGAGAAGAGATAGTACATGGCGGATTTTAAATGATTCTTCTAAATTGGGGTAAAATCCTATTGTCTATTATTTCTGGTATTTTTAAGATGGTCCTTGACCTGGGCCATTAGATAAAAATCGATCAGGCATTGATGATATTCCTGACATGGTGGGAGCATGACTTTCTCTTTCTTCTTATAGGGAGTCATGGTGGGTATGGGTCAGAAGGACTCCTACGTAGGGGATGAAGCCCAGAGCAAGCGAGGCATCCTGACCCTGAAGTACCCCATTGAGCACGGTATCATCACCAACTGGGATGACATGGAGAAGATTTGGCATCACACCTTCTACAATGAGCTCCGTGTGGCTCCCGAGGAGCACCCCACCCTGCTCACCGAGGCCCCACTGAACCCCAAGGCCAACCGTGAGAAGATGACCCAGATCATGTTTGAGACCTTCAACGTCCCTGCCATGTATGTGGCCATCCAGGCGGTGCTGTCCCTCTATGCTTCTGGCCGTACCACAGGTATTCCTGGGTCCTGGGGACAATTTCTGAGTAACCACATTCCCACATCATTGATCTTGCTGAAAATTACATTCCCAGATTGGTCTGTGCTGAGAGAGAGGATAGTACCCAAGGTTAGTTTCAGAGCATACTTACTGTAAGAGCTGATAGCTTGGGGAGTTAAATCTTTCCTTTATTTAAAGTATATGATGTCAGATACTGAGGCTCAGCACCTTGTGGCAACCTGGAATGCAGCAGTCATTGGTGTGTGTCTATATCATTACATCACCTGGGCGAGCATCCCCAAGGAGAACACACATTCCCTCCACGGGCTGAGTCAAAAAAGAGGGTATCATGTAGAATTTCCATGGAAGCAAAGAAAAATATACTAGTATGCTTACATAATGTGCTAATGGCTGATGAGTGAAATGGTCACTTGAAAGTGTCCTCAGGAAATTTTTCTGCTACAGTATTTAAAAGACTGTGCTGCAGTTGGCTTCAGATTTAGTATCCATGATGCTCATTTTTATTCTTTGTGTCTAAGTGATCTAATTTTATCTGAATCCATTCCCATTGCTAGTATCTCTCAGCCAAGGTTAAAATCAGGCTTTTGTCATGCCTGAAGCAGTGGTGGTGTCCTCAGGAATTTACCTCATTCTTCCTGTTCTCCCCGGCCCCCAGGCATCGTTCTGGACTCTGGGGATGGTGTAACTCACAACGTCCCCATCTATGAGGGCTACGCTTTGCCCCATGCCATCATGCGTTTGGATCTGGCTGGTCGGGACCTCACTGACTATCTCATGAAGATCCTCACGGAGCGTGGCTACTCCTTTGTCACCACCGGTGCGTGCGTGTGTGTGTGTGTGTGTGCGTGCGTGTGCGTGCATGTCATTTGCCGTAGCATAAGCATGCTTTTTTTCCTCCCTCGATGAATCCACGTATCTCCTCACTACTGACTTCCTTTTTTAAAACTTGATTGTGATGCCCTTTATTTCTGCAGCTGAACGTGAAATTGTCCGTGACATTAAAGAGAAGCTGTGCTATGTTGCCCTTGATTTTGAGAATGAGATGGCCACAGCTGCCTCTTCCTCCTCCTTGGAGAAGAGCTATGAGCTGCCTGATGGCCAAGTCATCACTATTGGCAATGAGCGCTTCCGCTGCCCTGAGACGCTCTTCCAGCCCTCCTTCATTGGTGAGTGGTAGGTTCTGGTGTAGAGGCATGGCTTTGCCCTGGAACTCTTAGGGTCTCCTACAGTAAAATCTGTTATAATTAGGAAGGAGCAAAGGGCCCATGAATTTAAAAAAAGTCATAGCTTGGAGTCCTACACAGCTCAGCCTCAAGTCCTGATGGCTCATTTAAGGGAAAGTCTGTATTCTGTTCTAGTGATGTGATGAAGGATGACATACTGAGTTCATCTCAAAATACAGGATAGACAGAATACCAAGTGAATGTCCTGTATCTACAGGAAATCCTGATTACTCAAGAGGGCTGACTTATTCCAATAAGTTCCATTGCCGAGTAGCTGGACTTGCCTTTCAGCTACTCATGGTTAAATGCAGCAACAGTCCTGCCCATAGTAATAACTGGACACCAAACATTTTTCCTAAGCAATGATTTCCAGAAGGTAGCTTGTCGGGATTTTATTTTGGTCCATAAAATAAAACTGCACTCATTTTAACTTAAATATGTGTCTTGTCTTTTTCCGATACATCTCCACACATCTGATGGCTACAGGAGGTGTTTGCTCCAAGCAGGTGCTAAAAGCAGTTGTTCCTTTCTTGGCAGTTTATACTGTCAGACACCTGTTCCACATATGCCCTGCAGTGTATCTTCTAGGGGAACATATGTTTCAGAGACAAATGGTGACAGCTCACCAACACAGAGGGATCCTGTTCTCTTCCCTCCATCCTGGCCTGAATGCACTGTGACATTTCTTGTGAACTTGTTCCTAGGTATGGAATCTGCTGGCATCCATGAAACTACCTACAATAGTATCATGAAGTGTGACATTGATATCCGCAAGGACCTGTATGCCAACAATGTCTTATCTGGTGGCACCACCATGTACCCTGGTATTGCTGATCGCATGCAAAAGGAAATCACTGCCCTGGCCCCTAGCACCATGAAAATTAAGGTAGAGCACCTCTGGGGGTGGGACGTCCAAGGCGGGTCTTGGTATTCGAAGCAGAACGACCTTCCTAACTCCTTTCTCCTCACACTTGGCTTCCTGTCCCCTATAAACTTTACCTTTTAGTTTCTCTAACACTTGTTCTCACACTTTTTCTTTTTTGAATTTTTTTTCTAGCACTTTCCCCAAGATAGGAAACTCTAAAAGTGCTTTCAAGCGGTGAATAAAAATATATCTTCACCAAGAAAAAACCACAACTCAATCTTTGAACACATTTTAAAAACCCCAACTTTGGGGCTAGCATCCGTCATGCATTTCGCTTGTTGCCACATTATACTCTAGTTCAGAGAAGTAGGGAAAGTCTATTTTAATAATGCAACATGTCTTTGATAATGGAAATGGTGAAATAGAGGAAAGTTTATAAAACTTGACTGGCCATCTTATTTTGTAGTACAAAATATCCCACATTGACAGTGAATTAGCATCTGGTATGTTTTTCTGTGACTTTTCCCAACATGTTACTTGCTCCTTGGCTTGTCAACGTTAGAGTTCATTGGAAGTCGGTCTTTTCTTTCTGCAGATTATTGCTCCCCCTGAGCGTAAATACTCTGTCTGGATCGGGGGCTCCATCCTGGCCTCTCTGTCCACCTTCCAGCAGATGTGGATTAGCAAGCAAGAGTATGATGAGGCAGGCCCATCTATCGTCCACCGCAAGTGCTTCTAAGATGCCGTTTCTCCTTGTCCACTTACATTCAGGATGACAGTATTCTGCTTCTTGGAGTCTTCTGAACTACCCTCCCTCATCTCTCATCAATCATTGTACAGTTTGTTTACACACGTGCAATTTGTTTGTGCTTCTAATATTTATTGCTTTATAAATAAACCAGACCAGGACTTGCAACCTACAAAAGCCTCCCCTTTCTTTTTGGAGTAGGCATGGGACAGGGCAGGTGTTTGACATCGTGAGCATTGTAATATTACAGTATCACAAGGTTCAGCCAGACAAACTAGTGTGACAAATTTTGATTTTATATTTTGGGACAGAATCATAAATATAGTTCATATCTGAAAAGTAGGTGAGGTTTAATTCCATCAAAGCAAGAAATGGAATAGAATAAGCTAATTCTCTGAGATGAATTGCGATGGTTGACGGTGAAAACTATTGTTGGAGCATATGTTCCAGTTGTTCTTATAACTTTGCAGAAAACACACATATATTGATAACGAAAAAGTCAAAGCTTATTTTCAATAAATTGACTTTAACTTCTACCTCTTTGGACTCTTTGATTGTCTTCCTCAGGGCTGTGCATGAGACAGAAAGGCCGGCTGACAGTTGGGCTCAGCCATGTCCTGTTGTAAATACCTTTAAATAGATGAAGACCAGTGTGTGTCTGTGTGTCTTCAAAACAAGTGTGAGGGAGCAGGAGCCAGACACTTTGGCCTTGCCTAAGTCACAGGATAATGATCTTTGACCTCTTCATTTGTTTGACATTCGGGGACGTTTTATTGAGTGAAATGAAGGCTGTGAGGTCCCGAGGGAGCAAGGAGAGGGAAGAACCCCACCATTCTCTTGGCTCCATGCCGCTGGACTCTGCAGACTGTGATGGGAGGAGCACAGCAGGCAGCATCCGAAGGAATCAGCCTGCTCCGTCCTTGAGGGGTTCACAGGCCTACACACAAAATCCCAGTGCAGGGGTTTGGGGTCTTGAACATTGGTCTTAAAGACTGAATTAGGGAGGTGAAAAGGGCAGAGAGATTATCTCCGCAGAAGCAAATGGTGCACAAGCCTGGGGCTGGTAGGAGCTAATGAATTCCAGAAAAGATAAATTTCAGCCTAATTGCTGAAGCTTGAAAAATTTCTATTTTCAAATTGTTCATTCACTGTGAGAGCTTGAAGGGGTATTTGGATGGACTAAACTTTACTGATGAGGGTATCAAGACACTGAGAAATTCAGCAACCAGTACAATGTTAAACGGTTTGTGTGTGGAAGATTCACGGCAGGAACCCAGATTTTCTGATGTTTAATTTTACCAGTGCCTCTAAAATCATCTTTTCTCACTTCAGTCACAATCTATCAAGAGTAACCCAATTCTATCACACACCTTTTGGGAGTCTGGGTTCAAAATTGGGAGTACTTTGGGCTCATCAGGCACCTTTAATAAATTGCCACTGTCATTCCAGGTCATACCTGTGTCTTTATGCTCCTTTATGAAAAAATATATTTGATCTGGGATCCAGACACAGGAGTAGGGGCAGGGAACATGAAAATGGATCAAAGCACATTTTCCGTGTTTAAAAAGTTTAGAGTTCTATATTTAGCTTTTAGTATAGCTTCGTGGAAGGCTTTCTCTGCAATAAAGGCTAAATAATACATCATTCTGGTGGCATTTTCTTTGGATAAGTTATGTTACTCTAGATATTCTGTCTCTCCTCCCCCCACTGTATCCCATAGCACAGATGAATTGGTTTAAAAGCTAGGTCTCAATTAGGGAGATGTGGTTCAGTTTGTCTCTGTGTCTTTTTATTCTCACCTGTCAAACTGCATAAATAGTGTGAATTTTATCCTCTGAATACAGTATTAATGCCATAAGTAGAGACAACTGGCTGGGTATTCCATGTGGTTCTTTCCATTTTGAGTAGAAATGAAATCTAGATTGATGATTTTTACTTAAAAAAGAAGCTTAAAGAATGAGTTTCTGATATTTGTCTAAGCATACAGCTTTTCTTTTTTGAGACAAAGTCTCTTAAAAGTTCAGACAATTTAGTTTCTGAACACATCCTAGCAAAAGTGCCACACACCTTGTTGCTGAACATCACTCTAGCCTCCTTCGAAGTCCTCCCCTTGGGAAGCTCTGCAGCAGGGCCAGTGTTCAGTCCATCCTTCAAAGCACTTTTTCAAGGATGAATTCACAAACTTAATTGTCAGATGACAACTCTGATGGCTATGGCAGAAGAAGAGTTCCAAAATTACTTTGAAGGGTGAACTAGGCACTGACATTGGTGCATAGCTTCCTAAGGGGAGTACTTTGAAGGTGACGGTAGTGATATTCAGCAATGAGGGATGTAGCAGTTTTTCTAAGATGAATTTGAGAATTTAATTGTCCAACTTCGTATATTGCTCAGGATGGGGAGCAGTGATATTTGCAGGTGCAATTCTACTGCTGAGCAGCTCAGGAATTTTGATCTGCTTTGTTCACCCCTCCTTAGGCAACCAGGTGGCTCTCACTCCTAGGAGGTCAGCATAATGACATGGTCAGCATATTGTACACCAGATGGACATAGCACAGTACAGCCCAGAATTCCTAGGCTCAAGCAGTCCTCCTGCCCCGGCCTCTGAGCAGCTGGGACTGTAGGCATGTGCTACCACACCCAGGAACACATAGATTTCTGTTAAGTTCTTAGGTTTTCTCATCTCTGTTTGATAATAAGGTATAAGGTATTAGAACAGCTAACCCTGCTGTTGTCCTTAAGGAAGATACTTAAGTGTTTTCTCAAGGCCATCTTGCATATATGTAAAATAATTGAAATCTCTACAGTGATACTGTCTTTGGTTGAAGTGCCATGCCCAAAAATCTATATAGATCATGATATTTCTTCTTAATTTATGATAAAAATAGTATTATTATTAGTTTTTAATACTCTCAAACACTATCTCTTTGTTCTTCTTGACCAAGAAATGATCATTATGTAGATGTGTGTAGATGTTCAAGAGTGTATAGTAAAGAGAAAAGAAAAATTACTGAAGAAAATGGAATGTTTAGAGGGGTAGGGCTGATGATATACTGTATCCAGAGCCCAGAACAATGTCACTGGATCTTCAGCTTTCTCTCTAGTTCTTCAGTGGGATTTATTATTGTTCGTATTGTGTTATGTGACATTCACAAATTCATAAGTTAAAGCTTTAACCCTCAATGTGACTGAATTTGGAGACAGGCTATTTAAGGAAGTAATTAAGGTAAATGAAGTCATAGGGTGTGGTCCCAATCCAGTAGGATTGTAGTCCCCATAAAAGGAGGAAGAGACACCAGAAGAGCACACACAGAGGAAAGACCATGTAAGGACACAGCAAGGAGGTGGCCATATGCAACGCAGAGAAAGAGGCTTCATGAAACCAATCCTGCTGAAACCTTGACCTTGGACTTCCAGTCTCCAGAGCTGTGAGAATTAGAAATGTGGTGTTAAGCCACCCGGTGTATGGTATCCTGTTATGAAAGCCTTGGCAGTCTAATACAGAATTTCTCCACATGTTGGATGTGATGGCCCAAGGCTCTTAGTCTTTCAACTTGCAGCCTCGGGGACAAAAAAGTCCCTTCCTATATAGTACCAGCAGAAATTCCAGGGAAGTCTCTGAGCCTGGCCAGGTTTGAGAAGTGAGTCATATCATCCCTGCTACAGGGACTGATCAGTATTATTCAGTGGAGGAGGGGCGATTTTCCAAAAGAAGAAAACAAAATTATACAAACACCATATCCAATGAGCTAGAGCAGGAGAAAATACTGGGGGTGTGTAGGGGAGGGACCATCTGTTGGAAGACTCTAACTTTCCGGCTTAGGAGTTTTATTTAATTTGGCAGGTCCTAAGAAGGACTCAAGAAGAGACATGACTTCACCCAAACAAAACTGGGAGGTGAGACTGAGAATCTTGGAATCCTGATACTTGTAACTGGTTAGATATTTTTTATATTCCATTATGGCCCAAGGATCCAGGAACCCAATGGCCCCTACACAATCAGATAGCTTTCTGAAAGGAGATAATAAGTCAGATTCACTTTATGGTTAACATGCTACAAATGTCATAGTTTCTAGTAACTACTAATAGGGAAAGAAATTTTAAGTCTTTTTGGCCTAAAACAACAAAAGTTGTCCATGTTGTCCATGTTCACCTTCCAGGCTCATTATGTAGGGAATTTCTTCCCTAGGCAGAGCTTGGCTATTGCTATGGCAACCAAACTCACAGTAGGAGGACATCACTGAAAACAAAACTCTCAGGGAGGTTGTAAAAGTACACCTCTGCTCATTGATGAGCTTGATTCTAGATGTTTTTTGCAGTTCCATCGTCAGCCCTGCATGCAGTAGATGAGAGAAAGCTTGACTAAGAGGATGAAGATCTTCAGTTTAACCACAGCTCTCTGAGTCCTTATGGTTCTGCCACTCCCCTTATCTCCCTGGGAGAGGTTAGAGGGGAAAGGGAGCAGAGTCAGCTGAGAGCTCAGCAGAGGTGGCTTGCATGTCCTTTAGCATCACCATCTCCTTATTTCTCTGCATTGACTGCAGCTTCCATGGAAATCAAGGCTGGGGAGGGGAGACAGAAAGACCCAAAGGAAGGCTGATGTGAAGCTCAATTAAGATGCAGCATTAATAGTAGATGAGAAGTGGACTCTGGAGTCAAGTGTAAGCAAGGAATTGGGTCAATAGGTTTTGTGTTTTATGCAGAAAGATAACTTTGGGAAACTTTGGAAATACTGCTGCATAAGGACTAGGTAGGCATCCTGTGGGATAAGGTGCGATAGAGAAGGCACCACGGAGGAAATTTAAAAGCAAACCTACCTTAGTGACAGTTAGGTCTCTTGAAGCCTAGGATCTACGCTTTGGGCTTCTTCTCTAGTATCTTTCATCCCATGCCAGCTACCTGGGGCCTTCTCCCTAGTGCTCTTACCACATCCGCATTTACCTGTCCTTTACCTGCAACCTGCTAGAAACAGACTGTACTCATGGAAGCATCAGTTACCTGTTTTCCCAAGGAAAAGCTAGAACAGATCTCTCTGCTAGAAAATAAATGCATAATTTACCAATAGTTTTATGCATATGGTTTCTTATTAGAATAACCTGAAGGACTGATGTTGCATGGGCTTGGGTTCAAAAAAGATTTGAGTTCAAAATCTAGTTCTGACACTGGCTAGTTGAATAAATCACTTTAAGTAAATTATTTAGCTTCTTTTTTATATTTATTTATTTATTTCGCAGTTTTTGGCCGGGGCTGGGTTTGAACCCATCATCTCCAGCAAAGGACCTGTGCCTTACTCCTTTGAGCCACACGCACCACCTTATTTAGCTTATTGAGAAAAGAAAAGCTGATTAAAATTGTGCTCCCAGAGTTGTCACAAGAATGGAATGACATCACACACTTCAGCACCACTGAACCAAGTTTACTTCCCCTCTGTCCCTTTCCTTTTTTTCTAGCATGAACTTTGGGGGCGGGGTTGGGAGGGGAGTTAAGGGGAGAGGCGGGCTATTGAAGCCCCTTCAGATCCCATTGTCCTAGTTTCCCTTGAGTTTTTCTTGAGCCAAAGGGTCTGAATAGGAAAAATGAAGGAATAGAAAGCTCAGATGGAGGCTGGGCGTGGTGGCTCATGCCTATAATCTCAGCACTCTGGGAGGCTGAGGCAGTCGGATTGCCTGTGGTCACCAGTTTGAGACCAGCCTAAGCTAGACTGAGACACACAGCCGCCATCTCTGAAAATAGCTGGGCACTGTGACGGGTGCTCATAGTTCCAGAGGTTGAGGCAAGAGGAGCTGTTGAGCCCAAGAGTGTGAGGTTTCTGTGAGCTATGATACCATGGCACTGTACAGAGGGTGACAAAAGGAGACTCTGTCTCAAAAAAAAAAAGAAAGAAAGAAAGAAAGGAAGAAAGACAAGAAAGCTCAGATGGGAGGAAACAGTTAAAGGGCATTTATAAGGGGAAGAGAAGGAAGGCAAAGAGGAGCACAAAGCTTGTTCCTTGGAGACCTGGAAGACAAATCAGAGAGTCCTGGTGGGAATCAGAGGAGTCAAAGCTGTATGTATGTGACAACGTGTATGCATGTCCACCTAATTCAGGCGACAGCAATCAGCAGAGGCTGGGAAGATGGCCATGTGAAGAGGATGTGCCCTCTGATTTTATGTGCTCTTTATTTTTATTTTTTATTTATTTATTTTTTAGAAACAGAGATTCACTTTGTCACCCTCAGTAGAGTGCTATGGCATCACAGCTTACAGCAACCTACAGCTCTTGGGCTTAGGTGATTCTCTTGCCTCAGCCTCCCTAGTAGGTGGGACTACAGGTGCCCACCATACCTGGTAATTTTTTTGTTGCAGTTTGGCTGGGGCCGGGTTAGAACCCACCACCCTTGGTATATGGGGCCAGGGCCCAACCCACTAAGCCACAGGTGCCGCCTCCTTATGTGCTCTTTAACCCCCACCTCCATCTCATTCACATTCAAGAGGCTGGCTTCCTCTCTTCCCTTCTTCTCATCAATGCAATAATCATTGATGGACAGGTAGATTTTAGGGAATTTGATTCCACAAACCAAGATTTCCTGCTAACTCCTTTTCCTGCCAACTGCAACCACTAGGGAGAAACGTTGTCCCCACCACTGCTCCTGCTTAACTCCCGGGTTCTGCTCTATGTGTTAATCTCACCAAATTCCTCTTGTTTTCTTTGGAGATTTAGGCTTTATGTTCTTTGATCTGAAATTCTGGTCAATGTTCTTTCAGTCTCAAGGAAAAGCCTCCCCCTCAAACCAGCTCAAGTGAAGGAGGTTTAGAGTAACTCCTAGAACCTGAGGACATAAAGTAGAAAAGGACTTTATGGGAAAAGAGAACACAGAACTTCAAAGCAGCAGAAACAACAGCATTCCTCATTCTTTATCCCACTGTGGTGCCCTGAGCAATGAACTGTAGCTCTCTGGCTCTCACATGCTTACTTACATAACCCGTCCTGAAGGGATGGCCCTACGCAGACGTGTGTTTCACACATGGCCCCAGGACTAATGGGACCAGAGTTGGATATGTCTGACAGAGGACACTGAAAAGCCAGCAACCAACCAGACATTTTTTTCCTCTCTAGTTTGAACTAAGAGGCACAGGTGGTATGGTTAGTTGTCTGTGGTCTCTGGAACTGACACACAGCAGATGGTGGCCAAGATGGGTAGGGAAAGCAAAAAAAGCGAAAACCTACTGAGAGAAATAAGAACATGGGGCTGTCACGGCTCAGGGAACACACAGAATGGCTTAAACACATCTCTGGGGACGGGCTGTGAGTGTTTGTATAAGGTAGGGAATGTGGATGGAACAACACCCACATATGCCTTGCACCCCAGTCAGAAGTTTAACTCAGAAAAATGTTAGAAATTTGAGGGTAACCTATCTCATGACCCCTCCTGGCGGATTTGCATCAAACTCCAAATGAATGAAATGACTATGGTGGAATTTTAGACGTTGTTAAGCAAGTGGGAAGGATCAGGGTAGGCAGGGGGAGGGGTAGGCAGGGTTTCTAAAAAATTATTCTACTTCTTGTGTTGAATCAATATCTCTATCTTCTAGAATTTTTCTTCACTTTAATCTTCCCCAACTAGCTTTTGCATCTCTGAAACTCAGACACTGATTTCTCCAAATGTTCATTTATCCATTTTTGGACACATCACCAGTCACAGAGAAAGCATGGCTGTTAGTCTGTTCTCATAGTCACCCATGTGTGACTGCTGGGTGCTCACCACATTCACTTGTAACTGTGGGTGCACTTGGGACTCCCCCAGACTGCTGGCCTTGTGAGGGTGACCGTCTGCCTTGTCTCACGCTGGTGTGTTCAGTGAGGGTTTCCTTGTGTTGAGGATATTAAAGTTATCTCTCTTGCTTTCAAGAAGTTCAAAGGTCCCATTATATATTATTCTGGGCTGCTTAGCTCAATAAATTTAAAAAGTAAAGATTTTTTTTTCTTTTTTAAGCAAACCGTGAATTTGGTTCCTTGCTCTCATGCATAGCCTTTGGATAAGTAGGAAGTTACATCATTCCCAGAGCTTATTTTGAGAGATTGAGCCAGGGTAAACATTTGCCCGTGGGGACAACTTTATATTTATAAAGCAAGTGGTATTAGTTGCTGGTATTTGTCCCTAGATCCTTGGGGGGAAATTATTACTTTTCTAGTGTTAGACACTTGATTCATTTTCTCCTTTGTTCTTCTCTACCACATATGGCCCTCACCTACTACTTCCCAATGTTACCAGAACAGAGTTGCAGAGGGTGAGAAAGAAGCCATTCAAGATCTCTGTTTACACCCACTTCCCCAACAACCCCTTGTGTGTTCACTTCCTATGGCCAATTGACGTCCTCATCAGCAAGGGTGGCTGCTGTACAAGATATACTTACATTTTGTTGAACCAGATTGGGTAGGAAATAAGATGCCCATATGGGGAAATACTGCTTCCTGGATTTGGAGTAGACATTGGTTCTCTTCTTAAGAAGCTGCTTTGGGATCTTTGTGCTTCTCTCACTGGCTTCCTTAGACTAAAGGAAGGAAACTGACCTCATCAATGATCAATGGACAGGGTGCTAAGATAACAGTGATTGTGATATGACTATTACTATTTAACAGTGAAGAAGTACCATGTGCCTGCCCTACACTAAGCCCTTCAAATATGTTATCTAATTAAGCTTCACAGCGAAACAATAAAGTGGGGTCTATTACTATTCCCATTGGGCAAAAACTAATACTTTCAGAGGCCTGGTTAGGTCATGTTGATAGCGAATGGCAGAGCCCAGAGTTGGCACAATTGAGGCTGCCCCGTGTCCCTATCTGCACCCCAGGGGACCTTGCTATCAGCAAGGAAGCTGGAAACAAAAGGCCTGGTCAGCATGAAAATGATCCACCAGTAAGGAGTTTTCATGTCTATCAGAACATGATAGACACTATCATGTTCTCAGTGTCTTCTAAGATGCTTTAAAGGAAAGCAAAGAACAAAATCCTGTCAAAAAGTTTAAATTCTTGTTGGAGAAATTGTTTGCTCCATCTACTGGGTACTGGGGACAAAATTGACCAGCTGCTGCACTGATGTGACTCAGATCCTTTACAGCCCAGTGGGGGGCAATAGCCAAGTCAACAAATACACAGATCAAACTTGATCGAAGCCTATGGAGGGAACAACAGGGCACTGTTTAAGATTCTAAAGCAAAGGAGGATTTTAGTTAGACAAGGTTGTCAGGAAATGCCTCTTTGAAAAGGTAACATTAAATCTGAGACCTGAAGAAAGCAGGCTCTAGAAACAGCACCGCAAAGACCTGGGTGTCAGAGAGCTGTCACAGGCAAAGGAGAGAGGGGAGACCATGGGGGCCCTGATGCAAGGCCCAGGAGGAGGGTAGACAGAGGATGCTGGAGGGGTGGTCAGAACACTCATCCCACGGGGCCCTTAGACTGTGGTAAGAAGTTATTATTAAGAATAATAATATACCCGGGCCCACCAAACAACAATGACAGCTGCAACCAAAAAATAGCTGGGCATTGTGGTAGGCGCCTGTAGTCCCAGCTACTTGGAAGGTGGAGGCAGGAGAATCGCTTGAGCCCAGGAGTTGAAGGTTGCTGTGAGCTTGGAGCCAAGGAAGCTGTGAGGATGGGAGAAGTGTGGGCGGAGTTGGGACAGGAATCATGAGCAG